>JARYGA010047048.1:0-34039 GCA_030545235.1 Helianthus tuberosus
GGTGACAATCCGATTGGTCGGCAATCTGTTCGATGTTCAGAACCTCAAATGTTGAAATAAAAGTTAGGTGTGGGACCCAAGGTGCAATGCGAATGGGTGACAGTCCGGTCGGGTGGCAATCCGATCGAACGACAATCCGATCGGACGGCAATCCGTCCCAGATGACCTGATCGTCTTCTTCCTTGGTTGTTTTGGTAGTTTGTCGTTTTCTCGAGAATGTTTGATAGCTTGCTAAACAACAGAAACCTCGTAAAGACTTAGTGACCCAATCAGACAGGAATCACCCTAGTCCGACCAGTTAACTGTTCGAGACGGTGTTTCATGTTTAACCTGACACTGGTAATCTCGTAGATAGAGTCCGGATCTTGAACCAACACATTCAACAGAAAGAATAGATGGTTAGAACAAGCTCCGATTCTATCGGTTTTGAGCGCGTTGAGTGTAAAGAGTTGAAAGAAAGTTGGAAAACCATCTTCCAATCCTTTTTACCATGAATATGTTCAGATATATGAAAGATCCTTGCTTATTTGTGTGGAAATCGTTCAGATCTAAGTTGTTCTTGGTGAATTGAAGCCAAAACATGAAGTTCATAAGAACACCATGATGACATCATCCTAGAACACCTCAAATCTAGTGATTTCACGGTTAAAAGTAAAGATTCAAAAGATAGAAAGGTGTAGGAGTGCGTGTAGATCAAGAAAGTACAAGATTTAGGTGGAAAACTTACAAGAATCGCGAGAAATCTGAAGAAATAGCGGCTGGAGCGAGTGGGGTGAAGAGAGAGCTGTCAACATCAAATGAGGCTGACATATGGGTATTTATAGGTTTCCATAAATGGAAAGGAGGAAAAGAGGCTGGTCGATCGAGTGGCAGCCCGTCCGGGTGGCAGCTCGATCGAGTGGCACTCCGATCGGGTGGCAGCTCGGTCGGCTGGCCACTCGATTCGAGTGCTCGGCGCGATGAGTTTTGTGATTTCAATTCGAGTGTTGAGCGTTGCGATGCGATAGAGTTTCCTATTCAAATTACTTTTAATCCCAACTACTATAGCAACATACAATCATCCTATTTTAACGTTCGTTTAGCATTTGTGATTCGATTGCGATTGCGTTTTGATTAATCACCATAACAACAACATAAATAAACATGCACAAGTAACACATAAGGCACACACACACATAAGAACAATAACCAGACGCGTAATTCGAGTTGCGAGTGCGATTGCGATAAGCGATAAAACATGCGATTAACATCGATAAATAGCGATTAAACCTCGATTATTAACAATTACTCCACATAATACAACTAACGTCAAAGCATAACAAGACTATCTACAAGTCAAAGAAGTCAAAACAGGAATTGAGCAAGGAGTGACAGATCGCAATTAGCAATCTTGTCTCCCTTTGACTTCTATCTTAACTTTGACTTTCGAGACATGGGGTGTTACAGAGGGCTCCAATACAAGATGCCCCACTTGGAAGAATACGAGGTACAAAGACTCCCCCTTAACGTTTCTGCTATAATAGCCGGCCACAATGTGGCCCGGATACATGTGTATGGGGGGAGCGGGGTGGAAGTGATTTATGAGCATTGTTTTCTAAGGTTCGATAGAGATGTGAGGGACAGGCTGGAAGAAGATTCCATACCCTTAGTAGGTTTCAACAATAGTATCTCACACCTCCAAGGGAATGTGGCACCTGTGGAAAATTCACAGTCATCCTGATTTAACATCGTGCCACTTTGGACGACTTGTCAAATTTCAGGACGAAATTTCTTTCAAGTTGGGGATGATGTGACAACTCGCATTTTAGAACCCGTTGTGCTTTAATGTAACTTGTAGGAAAATACGTGATTAATTGACGATGTGTTTGATTGCAATGAATGTTATGATTTTGTATGCTATATGTTACGTAATTGTAATATGAACAAATATGTTTGGCCGCACAACATCCTCCGGGTCGCACATTTATCCACCTTCGCACACTTCCTTGTTCCCTGGTTCTTTAGGCTCGGCCCAAAACCACTCCTGCCGATACACGACTCAAACGAAGCCCAAAGGCTGGGCCCGAGTCACCTCTTATACGCATACGCATGTGTGATGGGCAGTTCTCATATTCATCAAACATAAACATAATACAAAACCCTAGTGGTCTCTATCTTCTCCTTCGATGGCAGCCCACTTCCTTTCTTCGAAGTTCCTATCCCCTCTTGAAGCTTATCTCTTGTGCCTAGCAACATCCATCTTCTGGTAAGTATAGTTATAATGGTTCTGATCTTGTTTGACTAGTCTCGGTTACGTGCAAAGTATTGATTTGTATGATATTCTTGAAACTGTATGATTAAGGCAAACGTTAATAGGAAGGGTGCTAACAATTAGGAATGCATGATAGTTAGTGAATTTGTGTGATAAAAACTGGTTAGGTGTGATCTATTAATGTTCTTGATGCTAAATGATGATAATTAATGGATTATGATACATGGATCGGTGGTATGATTGTAACTAGGATGAGTTCTGAATTACGGGATGAATCTAATATTTGTGATGCTTGCTGGTCATCAATGTTAAGGGTTAGTTCATGTCTTAGGGGTCTCATGTTGAATGAACAATGGTTGGAGATGATTATGTATTTGATTTGAATGTGGTATTAATTTAGATGATAATGGACAATGATGAGTTAATTGAATCGGTGGGAAAAGGAAATAGATCGTGTAAACATGGAATAATAACTGATTGGTTGGAGATTTGATTAGCCGAAATTAATGATGAATTGTAACTGATCGCACAAGTTAATGTAATCGCACAAGCCTACTTGATCGCACAAGAAATCCGAGTCGCACAAGTGCTATGACTCGCACAACATGTAGTCCAAACGCACAAGCCCTTGGGCTGACAAAAGATAGGGCCGGGTGTAGGGTTAAGTCACACAAGTCTATGTTGGGCCTAACATGAATCGCACAAGCCGGACTCAGTCGCACAATCAGGTGGCAGTCGCACAAGCCATTTGGGCTTTGTGCACTGCTGGGCCTTGGCACCATTCGGATCACACAAGGTCACTTGAGTCACACAAGACATGTGGGTATGATTTCTTGGGCTGCATGTTTGTATACTCCATGTTTAGTCTGTTACATGATACTTGTTCATGAACCTATATGATAACCTGTACGTTATTGAATGATCCTGTGATGCTAGATGTTGATATCACGTGTTAAGTGTTGTTACTGGTTGAATTACGGGGCTATTAAGTAAACAAAAACTGACTAGTATTGATACCCATGCTAGGACGTCGTTGGTAGATCAACTGTGAACAAGTAATTTACATTACCGAGCAATCCAAGGTGAGTTCATTCCTCTTGAGCATGCGTCTCGGTGGGTGGGACAATCATTGAGAATTCCTGAGAGGAATAAGTCATTTGGGGTAAAAACTGGAATGTTGGATAATACACTCAATCTCTATCACCATTAAGTCCCATCTTGTTTGTTACCTGAGAGGTAACGGGGTATTAGTTGATATCGCTATTTAGGTTTGGCACCCTCACCCCGTACCTGAGAGGACGGGTGTGAACTAATGACCTAGTCATGCCCCATGCTTTGATAGGGGCATTGGGGAAAGGGCAAAATAATCTGGAGCCATCTTGTATTGTACTCAAGTTATTATCAACATTATAATCAATGAACTGAACTAATCACGTGGTAACTAACATTTTCGTAAAACTATGAACTCACCAACATTGTCTGATACACTTGTTGGATGCTCACAGGTCGTTAGGTGCTATGTACAAGGAACTTGCTACCTGGGATGGCTGGAGTGGTCATGGGTCACATTACTTGGAGATGCATGACTTGTTTATTGATTTTACATACATTTGGCTTGAAACATTTAAACAACGAATTACTATTTGCTTCCGCTGAAACACGTTAAACTTGGATCATGTTTATGAATGTTTTATCGTTATAAATGGAGACTTTATTTAATATCTTACTGTTGGTTCAATGTGATTGGTGGCTAGATCCTGGTACGTCACACGCCTAGTGGGGTTTCCGCTTGTGGTATTTTGGGGGTGTGACAGTTTGGTATCAGAGCCACTGGTTATAGTGAACTACGTTTTAAAACGTTTTTATAAAACCAGACTATAACCGAATAGTTCAGAAAGCGACCATGACACTCAGCTCCTGATTGCAAGGTTCGTCTCTCGTTTATTTATTGCATAGTATATCTAGTGTATGCTTACGTATGATGTTGCATGTGATTGCACACTTAGCACTACAGACTGAATTCATGTGTTACTTGCCTATCTTATGGGAATGATAGGGTCACAATGCGACATCCCTCTAGACTTTCATGATCCATGTTTTGTGATGTCTTTTGTCTCGTTACTTGATTTTGAGGAACCTTTTAGCCTGAGTTGGGAGGAGCTGTGATGAACATGCAAATTGCATTGTTATTATGGGTGCACACATAATAACGGTGTGGGGTGCATGTGAGTCCCAGTGAGGCCTAACGAGTGTGAAAGGGGTTCCGCTCTGTTGTCTGATGTAAACTTATTAGTCTGTAGAAGACATCATGAGGTTTTGACTCCTACTATATCCCGACTCTTAACCTTTTCCCTTTTTCTTATATAGAATCATGAGCGAACGAGGTCATGGGCGTGGTCACATTGCGATGACTCAGGCTGAGTTGACAAACTTGATTAACACGCGTGTGGCTGAGGCTTTGGCAGCCTATCAAGCTGGTACGATATGTGCCAAATACCCTTTATTCTTGTGTCGCATACTCAACTCTTACCCGTGTGTTGTATTTTCTTTCGTCGTTAGGTCAGCATGCGAATCAAAATCAAAACAATTCGCCTGCCTGCACGTTTAAGACGTTCATGGATTGTAGGCCATAGACGTTCAGTGGGACTGAAGGAGCTGTGGGGCTACTGCGTTGGTTTGAGAAGGCAGAATCGCTGTTCGCGATGTGTAACTGTCCTGCTGGGGACAGAGTGAAGTATGCTACAGGCCCATTGGAGGATTGTGCCTTAACATGGTGGAATGCCCAGGTGCAAATGTTGGGCATCAAAATGGCTAATGCAACTACTTGGGATGATTTCAAGGAGTTGATGCGAGAGGAATACTGTCCTCGTGACGAGATTCAGAAGCTTGAGAACGAGTACTATAATTTGAAGATGGAAGGGTCCAAAATTGAAGCATACACAAAAAGGTAACATGAGCTTACGAATATGTGTCCTAACTTATCACGACCACCACCCCGAAGAATCGAATTGTATATCAAAGGTTTAGCACCGTCAGTCAAGAGCTTGGTCACTTCTGCAAATCTTGGCGACTTGCCTCGAATCATACGTCTAGCTCACAAGATTACCAATCAGGAGGTGGAGCATGGCTCGCTACCACCATGTGTTACTACTACTACTACTGCTGCTGCTATAGCTACTACTCCTGCTACTGACAGCATACACAAATGGAATGATGTGGACAAGGCGTCCAACTCGAATCAGTCGCAGAAGAAGCCAGACAATAGTGGCAACCGCAGTTTTAGCCAGTCATCTTCTGTGAATCAGAGCTACAATTCGAATCAGGGCTCTTACGCAGGAAAGCAACCTAAGCGTAACAAGTGCAACTTTCATCATCATGGGCCATGCACCCGATTCTATCACAGGTGCAACAAGGTGGGCCATATGGCTAGAGACTACAGGGTCTCACTCCCAAGGCAGCAGCAGCAGCAACCCCCACAGCAACAACAGCCACAGCAACAGGAGAGACAGGAGCCTCAGCAGAATCAGGGAAATCATAAGGGGGGTTCTCAGTGTGGTGACGAGGGTCATTTCAGGCGGGATTGCCCTCTACTGAATCAGAATGCTGGCAATAACAATAACAACTCTGGGAACAATAACAATGGAAACAATGGTGGGAACGGTGCGCGTGGGAGGGTGTTTACAATTGGTGCTGGGGAAGCTCGCAATGATGCCAACGTTGTGACTGGTACGTTTTCCGTGAGCAATCTATTTGCTTATGTTTTATTCGACTTTGGTGCCGATTGGAGTTATGTGTCCTTGGGGTTCAATTGTCAGTTAGGGTTAACTCCTACACCTCTTGTAACTAAACACATAATTTTGGGTGTAAACTCGATCTTATGGGTCACGTGGTCCAACTCGAATCAGTCGCAGAAGAAGCCAGACAACAGTGGCAACCGCAGTTTTAGCCAGTTATTTTCTATGAATCAGAATCAGAGCAACAATTCGAATCAGGGCTCTTACGCAGGAAAGCAACCTAAGTGTAACAAGTGCAACTTTCATCATCGTGGGCCATGCACCCGAGTCTGTCACAGGTGCAACAAGGTGGGCCATATGGCTAGAGACTGCAGGGTCTCACTCCCAAGGCAGCAGCAACAACCCCCACAGCAACAGTAGCCACAGCATCTGCAGCCACAACAACAGGAGAGGCAGCAGCCTCAGCAGAATCAGGGAAATCATAAGGGGTGTTTTCAGTGTGGTGACGAGGGTATTTCAGGCGGGATTGCCCTCAACTGAATAAGAATGCTGGCAATAACAATAACAACACTGGGAACAACAACAACAATGGAAACAATGGTGGGAACGGTGTGCGTGGGAGGGTGTTTACCATTGGTGCTGGGGAAGCTCGCAATTTGATGGCAACGTTGTGACTGGTACATTTTCCGTGAACAATCTATTTGCTTCTGTTTTTTTCGACTCTGGTGCCGATTGGAGTTATGTGTCCTTGGGGTTCAGTCGTCAGTTAGGGTTAACTCCTACACCTCTTGTAACTAAACACGTAGTAGAATTGGCTGATGGCGAATCGATTGAAGCCTCGCATGTCCTTTTTGGGTGTAAACTCGATCTTATGGGTCAAGTGTTCGACATCGACCTACTACCTATTACTCCTGGAAGTTTTGATGTGGTCGTTGGCATGGATTAGTTGTCTAAACACCAAGTGAAAATTCTTTGTAAAGAGAAAATCATGCTTATCCCTCTCCCCAGTGGAGAATCTTTGTCGGTTCAAGGTCATCGTAGTGGTGCAATGGTTGGCATCATCTCAGCCATGAAAGCCCGAAAGTGTCTACGAAAGGGCTACCCTGCTATTTTAGCTCTTGTTACTGATACGCAACCCGAAGAAATGAAGATTGGAGACCTTCCAGTTGTTCACGAATATTCTGATGTGTTTCCTGAAGAACTTCCTAGTCTACCTCCACACCGTCAGGTGGAATTTCAGATCGACCTCACACCAGGAGCAGCCCCGATTGCCCGTGCTCCTTATCATCTTGCACCAGGAGAGTTGCAAGAGCTGTCAAACCAACTCCAAGAACTATTGGATATAGGTTTTATCCGACCTAGTTCTTCGCAATGGGGAGCCCCAATTTTGTTTGTGAAGAAGAAAGACGGGTCCTTTCATATGTGTATAGACTATCGAGAAATCAACAAGGTGACAGTCAAGAACCGCTATCCTTTACCACATATCGATGACTTGTTTGACCAGTTGCAAGGGTTAAGTTTTTACTCAAAGATCGATTTAAGACCGGGTTATCATCAGATGAGAGTCCGAGAGGAGGATGTCCCTAAAACAACTTTTCGAACGTGGTATGGCCACTATGAGTTTCTAGTCATGCCATTCGGGTTGACAAATGCACCAATGGTTTTCATGGACCTCATGAATCGCGTGTGCAAACCGTATCTCGATGATTTCATCATTGTGTTTATCGATGACATCTTGATCTGTTCTAAGAGCAAGGAGGAGCACGAGCAGCACTTGCGTCTTATTTTGGAGCTTCTGAGGAAGGAGCAACTCTACGCGAAATTCTCTAAGTGTGATTTCTGGATTCGAGAAGTGCACTTCCTTAGCCACATTGTTAATGAATCAGGGATACACGTGGATCCTGCTAAGATTGATGCTATCAGAAATTGGGCGGCACCAAAGAATCCTTCAGAGGTGAGACAATTTCTCGGTCTCGTTGGGTACTATCGAAGATTTATTAACGACTTCTCGAAGATTGCTCAACCTCTTACTTCGTTGACACAGAAAGGCGTAGTATACTCTTGGGGAACGAAGCAGGAAGATGCTTTTCAGCTATTGAAACAAAAACTTTGCAGTGCACCAATCTTGTCATTACTTGAGGGTATCGAGGATTTTGTGGTATATTGTGATGCTTCTATCCAGGGTCTCGATTGTGTGCTAATGCAACGCGAGAAGGTGATAGCTTATGCTTCTCGGCAGTTGAAGGTTCATGAGAAGAATTACACGACTCACGACTTAGAGTTGGGGGCCGTGCTCTTTGCGCTAAAAATATGGAGGCACTACTTGTATGGTACTAAATGCACTATTTATACCGACCACAAGAGTCTCCAGCACATCTTTGATCAGAAGGAATTAAATATGCGACAACGACGGTGGGTAGAACTCTTAAATGACTATGATTGTGCCATCAAATATCATCCAGGCAAAGCTAATGTTGTAGCTGATGCCCTTAGTCGAAAGGAGACGAAACCCAAACGTGTACGAGCCTTACAACTCACTATTCACTCAAATCTTCCTGATCAGATTCGTTCGGCTCAGGCTGAAGCATTGAAGGAAGAGAACATTAAAGCAGAGTATTTACGGGGCATGGAGAAACGACTCATGGAGAGATCTGATGGCATCTACTATTTTATGGAATGGATATGGGTTCCTTTGTTTGGAAATCTTAGGGAGCTTGTGATGGACGAAGCACACAAGTATCGATACTCTGTTCACCCCAGTTCGGATAAGATGTATCAGGACCTCAAAGTCTTGTACTGGTGGCCGAAGATGAAAGCTAACATTGCGACGTATGTGAGTAAATGCTTGACTTGTGCGAAAGTCAAGGTGGAATACCAGAAACCGTCTAGATTGCTCCAACAACCAGAAATACCCATGTGGAAATGGGAGCAAATTGCTATGGATTTCGTCACTGGTCTGCTAAGAACTCAAAACGGAAACGATACCATTTGGGTGATCGTTGACCGTCTCACGAAATCTGGGCACTTCCTTGCGATCAAGGAAACCGATAAGTTCTCTCAACTTGCTGTTGTTTATCTGAAGGAGGTGGTTTCTAGGCACGGGATGCCAACCTCTATTATCTCTAATCGTGATCCGCGTTTCATATCTGATTTGTGGTAATCAATGCGTAAATCGTTCGGCTCACGTCTTGACATGAGCACTGCTTATCACCCACAGACGGATGGTCAAAGCGAACGAACCATCCAGACACTTGAAGACATGCTGCGAGCATGTGTGATTGATTTGGTAAAGGGTGGGAGAAACGCTTGCCGTTGATTGAGTTCTCCTACAACAACAGTTACCACACTAGGATCTAGGCAGCTCCGTTTGAAGCCTTGTACGGCCGGAAATGTCGTTCTCCTCTTTGTTGGGCTGAGGTGGGTGACAACCAGATCATAGGTCCGGAACTTGTTCTTGAAACTTCTGAAAATATTGTCCAGATCAGAAATTGTATGGCGGCGGCGCGCGACCGTCAACGCTGACAAGTGTAGGAAACCCTTGGAGTTCGCTGTAGGCGATCGCGTTATGCTGAAAGTCTCGCCCTGGAAGGGTGTGGTGCGCTTTGGGAAGCATGGAAAGCTTAATCCTGGTTATGTTAGGCCATTCAAAATCCTGGAACGAATCAGTAAAGTGGCCTACAAGCTCGAGTTACCTGCCGAGTTGGGTAACGTTCATGATGTATTCCATGTTTCACAATTAAAGAAGTGCTTCTCCGATGAAACACTTGTGGTACCATTTCAAGAACTAAAGATCGACGAAAAATTGCAGTTTGTCGAAGAACCCATTGAAATTATGGATCAGGAAGTCAAAGTTCGTAAGCATAGTCGAATTCGAATTGTGAGAGTTCGTTGGAACTCAAGACGTCCGACCGGATGACCATCCGAACGGATTGCCATCCGCACGACTGGACCGTCCGATCGGGTTACCATCCGACCGAACTGCTGTGCGAGCCACTTACATCTTGCATCGTTTTACGCATCACTTATCTTCATGCTATCGTTCAGATCAGGCTAACCCTACTCTCTAGCGCTCCCTTCAATCCATCATCGTTGTGAGTATACTCTATCCCTTTTTGCTTTACGCGCTTTTGGGTGTTACATACGTTACTTATTCTAAAACATATCGAACACACTACTCAATACTTTAAACGCTAACAGTTACCGCACGTTATACGTGACTAAATGAATGCTTGTTTGTTATGTTTACACATGGAATGCTGTCTACCTGCCTTAGCAACGGTAGTACTATTAGTTTGGACTCAACACCCATTCACTCGGGGGTTGTTAAGGACAATTATTTGCATGGATTACAGTGGTGATCATGTATTACGAACTGCCTTGGGCAGTCAACCCGCAGTCATTGTATCAATAGGTTCATGTCGATAACTAACATGCCTCATTCACTCTGTGTACGTGCTGGTTATGCGTAACGCTTTCGAACTGTATATGCTATTATCAAACTTGTATGCTCACCTTTACACTATGTGTATTGACTTTTATTTTTAACGTATGTGACAGGTTCTTAGGATGCTTATCTGCTAGGAAATCGAGGCTAGAATAAGGCTCTAGAAGCCAACAAATAGTTGTCTGTACAAATGAAATCAAGAGTCTCTAGAAGCAGATTAACAATTCCTCTATTTGAAAAATCCTAGTTGTCGGAATAGAACTATTTACCTAGATTTTGTCTGTAATATTTTGTTTTACCTTTTGAGACATGGTATGGGACTTGTTACTTTAAATTGATTGGTAATGATAATTGTTATGGAAACTTCTAGACAATCTGTTTCGCTCAGTGCCATACCCCGATGTTTCCGCCATCGGTTGGGGTGTGACAAATTGGTATCAGAGCCATAACTATAGGGAATTAGGCAAGACTCGTCCTAGTCCGGGTCGATGTCTTAGAGACCTAGTCTATAGTTAGGAACAAACAGACCGACTTGTGCATATCCGTTAGGGATTATGTATGAGCTTGCCGTTTCTCACTATCCTCGCATATGCTACACTATCACTGCACCTGAATTTTCAATTGTGAATGAGCGATTAGGTCGAGATTAGGTGTGAAAACGGCAAACTCTCGACTGAATTGCTTGATCAACCCATATTTTATCTTTAAAAATGAGAATTTGCGTTGAACCAGGAGTGAAATCCCTACTTTGACGCATAATTCTCTCTTATTTTATCGAAACAGGGACAAAGTTGTTAAGCCAGGGGTGAAACCCTAACCTTGACGACTTGTTCCGCCTTCTTTCAAACTCTCACCAAGGTCTCGACGGACTCCAATGACCTGAAGTCACGATATGACTAACGAGATGCGTGCCCAACGCCCAAGAATCGAGGCAAAGGCACTACCCTAAAGGTCAAATGTGCACAACAAGTCCTTGTGAATAGTCGAGCCACTTTGGATAGTCAATGTCTAATAGCCGCAGACGATCTATTTTTCGCTTTTTATGTGTTTCGATTTTGAGCCGCCATTGCTGACTCTGATGATTCGTTGATTTTATGTGTTTTATGTGAAATTGCCTGTTTATGTGTTTAAATTTTGGGGATTTATTCGATTTTTGCTTTCACTTCGATCGACACGCACGACTCGCACTGCAATTCTATCTCAAAACGCTGACAAATCGCTAAGTTATGAACGACCTTATGCTATGATATACGCTTATACTACGCTACTCGATATACTAAAACGCGATCGCTATATTCAAACACTCACGAACTGTGAATGTAGGTTTCTGTATTCTGACTACCTCGGGTGACTAAATGCGTATCTACTTCTGTGCTTCTGTGCTCTATGTGCTTATGTGCTTATGTGTTTATGTGCTTCTGTGATTATGTGAATCTGTGATATGTGATTTGGGTGACTGTGTTCCTGAGCTTTAGTAAGTAGTAGACGTGTGAGGTGAGATTCGAATACATTGTATTGAGTCCTGTGATGATGTCTGTTGCAGACAATGTCATCTGGATCCTGCCACCCACCACTTTCTCGCCAAGAAAAGAGAGACAAACGTCTTGCTGCTATCATCGCTAAACAAGTAGCAAAAGCTGTGAGTGATGTCTACGAGAACGTCAGCAAATCATCTGAGGAGTCGTGAACCAAGACTCCTAAAGCTACTCCCAAAGCTGCTTTCAGTTTCAAGCAGTTCAAGTCTTGTGGGCTAAAGGAATTCACTGGTGAGGAAGGCCCTACAACGTTGTTTCAATGGTTTGATTCCATTGACGTCACTCTACGACAGAGCGGTTTCCCCGACGATCTCCGCACTCTCAATGCAACTGGCGTCTTCCAGTCCCGCGCTTTTGACTGGTGGACGGCTGAGAGAAACAAACGTGGAAACGATGCAGCCTACGGTCTGTCGTGGGACGAACTCAAGGAGGTCATGCTGGAAGAATTCTGCCCTCCTCATGAATGCCAAAAGTTGGAAGATGAATTCTGGCACATAAAGCAGAAGGATGGTGAAAACCCTGCTCTCACTGCTCGCTTCAAGCAGCTCGGTATCATCTGCCCTGATCAAGTGAAGACTTCTGACATGGAAATCAAGAAGTATATCTGAGCCCTGCCTGACTGTGTTACAGATTTCGTGCAAGCGGCTAAGACTAAGACGATCGAAGAGACCTACCTACTGGCCGCTGAAATCAATGACAAGCGGGTCAAGGCTGGTGTCTGGGATAAAACTTCGAATCACCTGCATCAAGCTACCACCGCCGCTCCAACTGCCGAAACCGCCACCGCTCAACCGTCAAAGTCCTCACGCCGCAAGAAGAAGAACAACAATAGCAGCTCCAGCAACAAGAACTGTGCTGTCACCACCACTGCTGCTCCTCTCCAGGCCGTACCGGCCCAGCAGCAGCATCATCACCGTCCAGCACCAACTAATTATGCACCACCTGCAAAGCGTGCATACACATGCCCCCACCCGGCTTGCCCAACTGGCTCTTATCATCACCCGGTGGGTCTCGCCTGTCGTTTCTGTGCTCACTGCAACATGTACGACCACTTCACTGCTAATTGCCGTACTGGTCCACGCCAAGCCCCAGCTCAAGCCACTGCTCATCAAGCTCTACTCCCAGCCCCGCAAGGCCAACAAGCGGCTCAGGCACCCGCGATCAACGCCCGAGTCTGCTTCGCATGTGGTGATCCCAACCACTTTGCGAACATGTTGCCGAACAGGGTTGTGAAACAAGAGCCCCAGCAGCAGCAGCAGTAACACCAACAGCAACAGCCTCAGCAGCAGCAGCAAGCCGAACGCGCCAGAACTTTCAACATCAATGTGCGCCAAGCCCAGGCTGACAACAACGTGGTTAATGGTACGTTCCTTGTGAATGGTATTTATGGTTCGTGTTTGTTTGATACTGGAGCCGATAATTGCTTTGTGTCGTTTGAATTCGAGAAGCTACTTAGTCGTAAACGCTCCCATCTCCCCTCGACGTTCGATGTTGAAGTCGCTACCGGAAGAACTGTCGCCGTTAATTCTGTTCTTCGTGATTGTACTCTTGAGCTCAACAATCACATCTTCCCAATCGACCTTATTCCGATGCAACTCGGGAGTTTTGACGTCATAGTAGGCATGGACTTTCTTCGCGAAAACCATGCTGAAGTTGTGTGCTACGAAAAGGTCTCAAACTCATGTCTTGTGTCCAAGCTAGCAAGTATCTCCGCAAGGAATACAGAGCTTTCTTGGCCAACATTGTAGTAGCGGAGAAGGAAAAGAAAGGAAAGACAGAGGTGAAAGACGTTCCTGTGGTTTGTGAATTCCCCAATGTTTTCCCTGACGACCTTCCCGGGTTACCACCAAGTCGTGATATCGACTTTCGTATTGACCTCATTCCTAGAGCCAATCCTGTTGCCAAAGCTCCTTACCGCCTCGCACCGTCCGAAATGCGTGAACTCTCGAACCAACTCCAGGAATTACTTGAGAAAGGCTTCATTCGCCCGAGCACCTCTCCTTGGGGCGCCCCAGTCCTTTTCGTTAAAAAGAAGGATGGGACGTTCAGGATGTGCATCGACTATCGGGAATTGAATAAGTTAAACATCAAGAACCACTATCCCCTGCCCCGCATCGACGATTTGTTTGATCAGCTACAAGGTGCTACGCGTTTCTTAAAGATTGATCTACGCTCAGGCTATCACCAACTACGCATTCAAGAGGAGGATATACCTAAAACCGCGTTTCGCACTCGCTACGGCCACTACGAATTCGTTGTTATGCCGTTTAGTCTAACCAACGCACCCGCAGTTTTCATGGATCTGATGAATCGTGTGTGTAAACCATATCTCGACCATTTCGTCATAGTATTCATCGACGATGTCTTGATCTATTCCAAATCAAAAGCCGAACACGCGCAACATCTACGTTTGGTTCTCGAGCTACTCCTGGGAAACCAACTTTATGCCAAGTTCTCCAAGACATACCTGCCGTTAGTCGAATTCTCGTATAACAACAGTTATCATTCCAGCATTCAAATGGCACCATTCGAGGCTTTATACAGAAGAAAATGTCGATCGCCTATTGTATGGCACGAGGTCGGTCACTCGCAATTAACCGTTCCCGAGCTATTACAAGAAACGACTGACAAAGTGCTCCAAATTCGAGACAACTTGTTGAAAGCTCGAAGTCGACAGAAAAGTTACACCGATAGACGACGCAAGCCCCTTGAATTTGACGTTGGCGACTACGTACTCCTAAAGGTATCACCTTGGAAGGGCGTGGTCAGATTCGGCAAGAAAGGGAAATTAGCGCCTCGATATGTTGGACCTTTTAAGATTTTGGAAAGGATCGGGAAAATTGCCTACAGACTCGAACTACCGGAGGAACTTAGTAACATCCACCCGACTTTCCATGTGTCAATCCTCTGAAAGTGCCTGGCAGAGCATGATTTAATTGTACCTCTCGATGACCTTCAAGTAAACGAAACACTACACTTCGTGGAAAAGCCTGTCGAAATCATGGATCGCCAAACCTAGCAGCTCAGACGCTCGCGCATTCCTATTGTGAAAGTCCGATGGGAAGGTAAACGAGGCGTAGAGTTCACTTGGGAACTCGAAAGCGACATGAAGGCGAAGTACCCGCAGTTGTTTGGAGGAGCTTGTTCTAGAGAGAGAAAGTTCTCCAAAGTAATTCATGGTATTGTACATCTTTCAGCCTAATTTCGGGACGAAATTCCCTCAACTAGGGGAGGCTGTAACACCCAGTGTTTTCGAAAGTCAAAGTCAAGGTCAAAGGCAATGATCGATTTCGCAACTTGACTTTTAGTGAATTTCTTTTATGTGTTTATTTTAGTTGTATTATGTGGAGTAAGTGTCAGTAATCACAGTAATCGACGCGTGTTATTCGCTATCTAATCGACTTATGACTGTGAACTATAGGAAGTAACAATGCGATAAAGTTAACTAATCAATAATCAAACTATGTTAATCAAATCGACATCGAATCGAATCGCAACTCAAACTACGCATTCTGGTTAGTAATATACTTGCGTGTGTGCCGTATGTGTTACCTGTGCATGTTTATCTACATTATGTTGTGGAAATCAATCGAAACTCGAAACGCAATCGAACTCAATCGAATTCGAACTCAATCGCAATCGAAATGGTATGATAATTAGTGGAAAAAAGATAGTGCGAGATATGAATGGTTGGGATTAAAAGTAATTTGACTAGGAAACCCTAGCGTATCGAAACGCTCGCAATCGTAATCGAAATATCAAAACTCGTCGCACTGAACACTCGAACGAGGCGACGGATCGACCAGGCAACCAGCTGTTCAACCAGCCAGCCGATTGGACTGCTTTCCGATCGAACAGGCTGTCCGCACGGGCTGCCCAGCCGATCGGCCATCCCCTTTCCTCTTTGGGTAACCCTATAAATACCCCTTGTCACTCTCAAACTTACTACTTTTGGCAAGTGACGTCCGACCAGCTCGTGTTCCTCACTTTTCTTCAGATTTCTCACGATTCCGGTAAGATCTCGTCCTAAATCTTGTACTTTCTTGATCTACACGCACTCCTACACCTTTCTATCTTTTAAATCTTAACTTTTAACCGTGGAATCATCAATATTTGGGGTGTTCTAAGGTGACGTCATCATAAAGTTCTTATGAACTTCAAGTTTGACCTCATTCCACCAGGGATAACTCAGATCTGAGGGATTTCCACATGATTTCACAACGATTTCGCATAGATCTGAACATTTTCTAAAGGATAAAAGAGTTGAAAGAAATAATCACAAGTTTTCTCATTCTTTTACACTCAATGCACTCAAAAACGATAGAATCAGAGCTTGTGCCGGCTCACTACTCATCATTGTGATTAGGGTTGGTTCGAGATCCGTAGTTCTATCCGTGAGATTACCGATTCCGGGTTAACCATGGACCAACGTCTCAAACTGGTAGAACGAATAAACTAGGGTGGTTCATGTTCATACGAGTCACTAGACTTAGGATGAGGTTCTGTTGGTTAGCACGATATCAACACTTCTCGATAAAACGACAAACGATCAAAACAGCCAAGTGTAAGACAGACGGAACGACCAGGACGGAATGCTGTCCGATCGGACCACTGTCCGAACGAACTGCCAACCGTACGGGTTGTTGTTGGGATTGAACCCTATCAAAGGAACAGATAATCAAAGCCAAAACTGGACCAGAGCAGTGGATCCAGAATAAGCAAAAGTTTATAATCAAATCTCTCCCCTTGAAAGTGGTATCAACATCTGCTGACCTCCAAACTACTGATCTTTACTAACTGCTGACCTACAACTGCTGTCCAAGTCAAAGACTGATGGAAGACTAAAGCTCTGCTGATTCAATCTACTGCTATGGGTCAAGCTCTTCTGATCATGACAAGTACTGCTGGGTTCACATCAGTAGAAGGATGCAGCAGTAGTTTAAGTTTATATTATGATATGTAATGTACAACAGTAGTTAGCATAGCAGAGGTTGTATAGATTAGATGTTAGAGTTTGTTAGGAGGTTAGATGTCACTTTCATGGTGACGTCAGCTTAGATACTTCAGTGGTTTGCTCGTGCCTATAAATAGAACAGTGCTCTGTACTGTTCTATTAGCTCTTCACCATCTTTCTCCTGCACGAACAAATCACTGTGAGCTCAGGCTGAAGGGGAGTTTGTTATACACTTGCAATTGTAATTGAATCTTGTAATAAATTCAAGCATTCGGTTCAATGTTAAACTTGTGTATGGAAAGCAATTCTCCTGTTTGATTGTGTGCAAAGTTTGTTATCATTTATATTCCGCTGCATTTCTCATTCATCTTCTTCTTAATTCAAACATAAAACACAATCAAAATCAAACTCAGATCCTAACAATTGGTATCAGAGCTTGGACAGTCAAATTTGATTCAACAATCATTTTGACATAAATAGTTCAGCTCACAATCGTTGATACTGATAGTTTGTTCGTTTTGTTGAAAAATAGAGCAAGGTTTAATCACCATCAAAGTTGATTAATCAGTGCCTGTAAAACAACCAGGATGACATCACAATCACAAGATGATAAGAATAACATTGGCTCTCTTTTCAAACCACCTATGCTTAAACGTAATGAATACAACATCTGGCAGAGAAGGATGGGTCACATCCTTGCTCAACAGAACACTGGATGTTGGAGGTCTGTTGTTTTTGGTCCCCATGTTCCTATGGTGCCAAGTGCTGAGGACAAAAAGAAGTTCGTACCTAAACCATCTGAAAACTATACTGAAACTGATTTTCAAAAGTTCGAACTCGATGCCAAAGCATTTAGCATCATAGCATCTGCATTACCCAATGAGATCTATGTTGGACTGTTACATTGTAACAGTGCCAAAGAGCTATGGGATGCACTGAAGGAACAGTTTGGGGGAACAAAAGAAGTTATTGAAAACAATAGGGAAATTCTGAATCAGCTGTATGAAACATTTTGTCACATCAAGTGTCACACCCCGACCGCGTAAAACAACCAATCGCGGCGGAAACATCGGGGCGTGTTGCAACAGAATTAATGTTTCATAACCATGGATATCAAAAGTGTTTCGTTTTATTAAACATTGAGTAATTACATCGTCTGGAAATCTAATTACACTATTTAAACATAGTCTATCATTGTTATTGAGTCACTAAGGCCTTGTCCAGTCCTATGTGAGCATGCATCTTATCAATCGATATCATCCAACATACCTGAAACATATGTGAAAACGAGGTCAGCAAAGAAATGCTGGCGAGTACATAGGTTTTGTAGGAGTGTCGAAATCATGGCTAGTTTAGACGTTGCAATACTTTATTTAAAAACCTTGTTTTGAAAAGATTATAATATTGCAACTTAATTAACCAACTCAAATCAAGCGAGTTATAATTTGTAAAACCTCGTAGCCATGACTCTTAACCCAAAAACATTTGTTTTAGTACATTATTTGAAAAACAATGATAAGTTCAGGTAATATGTATCAGTAATAGAATAATGCATGATTAAATGAATAACCATGTAAAATGAGTTTGTATAAGATAAGTTGTTTGTAAATAAATGTCTTGTGAAAAGTATGTTACTCGTATAAAATGTTCTATGTCTCAAACTGAAATGATTCAAATAACGCTACAATATGTAATACCATACAAACACTTATATATAGGAAGTACCAGCGGCGTATCCACCATGCTTGTATCATATTACACACGCATCGTTACTTAATCACTTAATCAAACCAAACCAAACAATGTAAAATGTCTATGTCAAATATCCATATCAAATGTCTATGTCAAATATCCATGTATGGCAAGTGAAATGTCTCAACTAAACCATATGCACAAAAACAAAGTATTGAAGTAAAAACTTGGTTTAAATCAAAGTTATGTTTTGTGGGAAATACATGATCAAATGTCAATCATGTACAAATGTTTACCCAATCGTTAAACCATCGTGTGAAAACCAATCGTTTACCCAATCGTTAAAACATCGTGTGAAAACCAATCGTTTACACAATCGTTAAATTCGTTTTAGGTCGTGAAACTACTTAAATGATCGTCTCGCTAATAACATCCAAACCTTCGTGACTCGCATTAATAAACCCTTACCAAAGGATAAATTAACAATTCGCATTAATAAACCCTTACCAAAGAGTAAATTAACATCTCGCATTAATAAACCCTTACCAAAGAGTAAATTAACATTTACAGATTCAGTCGCTACCCACAACACCCACACATAACTACGGGTGTAGTAACTAACGGGATTTGTCAGATCCTATGGTACCATAACCTAATACTGGTCGGCTTGATCATTGCTAATGAATGTCATTTGTTATGTAACTACAACCAACAAGTTTGTTCACTTTATGAAATCGTTATTAGTTTTGTATAAATCGCCTTAATCGTTGTTGAAACCATCGTTATAACATCGAAAACATTTAGCACATATGAGTCACCCCAAAACAATTGAAAACAGTAAAATAGGGGAAGAATGTACTCGCCTGGAGTGCTTAGGAGTCTTGAACAACTACCAAGTAAGCTAGAGGAGTCCCGGAAATCAAACGGTACCTAATATAGGTAACTACATAATTAACCCGGACCTAAATCGGAAGACTGGGTAGCAGGAGGGTTTGTAAACCAAATGAGTGTAGGAACTCATATGATATGGTTTAACAAAGCCTACATACTAAATGAAACTTAACCTAAGTATTATCGACCCATCGCGACCCATTAAGGTAACATACGTTACTTTAACGTGTCGTGCGCGTGAAACGCGTTCGGACCGCCTAACTAGCCCTATGACAAGTGTTATATGCCTAAACATATTACATAATCAGTTACGTGACAAAGGTTTAGGTTACATATGCTTAATTACCAATTATACATGAAAAGGGTATTCTGGTAATTTACCTAAGGCATATAAACTACCTATCATACAACTACTTAAACGATGTGACCATAGGGTATAACCTCGGAAGGTTATTCCCTACCTACTATGGTCACCTAATGTGTTTGGTCGGATCCTAATGATCGACCAAACTGGGTCGGGTTCGAAGGTATAGGCGATTTATTAGATCGCCTACCCTACGACCCTAGACAACGTGGTAATCAGTAGGCATAGTCCCAAAGGACTATGACCAACGTGATTACACTCACGTTGCGAAGTTCAAACGAACTTCGCATTGACCATTACTGGTCAACGCTGAAAGTCAAACAAAGTTTGACTTTCTGACTCGAAAAGCAGTAAAAATAAGGAAAAGAACGAAAGAATACTTACCCAGGGTCCAAGAATGGAAGGTTTGAACTCGAACACTCTCAGGTATGAAGTGTTAAACACGACAACTTAGAGAGCAAGTTCAGATTCAAAGGTGTGAGTTTTTGGGTGTGATGTTGGTGGGTATTTATAGGAAATGGTCCACCGTTGGGATCGTTTCTTGGATAATGTGCCATGAATCCAACCCGTACACTTGTCGGAACCTTATGGTAACTAAAATTCCATCCTTATCACATGACTAGACAATTAGGAACATGTGGTTGTGGTTAAATCTGCTGAAAACAGGCTGTTAGAAACTCTGCATCTGGTCAGAAGACCCCATACGCATCGTAGGGCAAAAACCCATACGCATCGTAGGGCTTAACTTTGGCAGATTTACACTTTTGGTCCCTGAACTGTATTTAGGCCATTTTTGACACGTTTAAGGCCCGTTAACCCCATTTCAAAGCTCTAAAATGAAGTTAAAGTATAGGGAACTTAAAACATGCTCAAAAATATATCGGATGTCGGTTCGTTTAACCGTACGGTTGCGTTGTTCGGTTAATTACGACGGAATGCGCATAAGCGCGAAAAACGATCCAAATGACGCGACGAATGGATTTTTCTTAAGGCGAACACTAAAATATAATGTAGTCATGCTTACATAAATTTTTGGATGTCCAGATGTATTCAGAACGTAAGTTATGCGCGAAAATGCAAACTTGTGCACTTTTTGACGCTTTTAGTCCCTGAATGACACAAAAGTTTATTTTAGCATACCGAACACCTCAAAGCCTATTTCTAAGCTATGTAAAGGATATTTAAGGTGTGTTTAACTTATGGTCATGTTCCGGAATGTCTGTTACAGTTCAAATTGGCATACTTTCGCAGTTTGTCAACTTTAGTCCCTGTAAGCGATTAAACTTTGATTTCACCACACCAAACCTTCCAAAACTTATATCTAAGTTATGTATAGGTTATTTGAGGTATGTTAAGCCTATTTCACTATTCCGGAGTGTTCGTTGGATTAAACTGGTTATATCTACACATCAGTGCGCGTATAACCTTCCAGAAAGCGATTTAAAGCCTGAAATTGAACAAGAGTTGATATGTGTAAACGATACACATATTTTTACAAATCCCAAGTATGAAATATAATATTTCATTGGTTTGGTATTTGTTTGATGGCCGTGAAGGCACAGGTGTTACAGTCTCCCCTACTTTAGGAAATTTCGTCCCGAAATTTATTAAAGGAAACTTGTAAGAGCTGAAAACATGAAGTTGAAAAGATCGAACAATATTGGCTAGGTTTCTGAACTTCTAGTAACTTTAATAACATCATGATTGCAATGTAAGAGGGATACTTATATACAAGTATATGAAGCGTCATTGGTGCGTCCACCGTACCTCCATTACATCGTTCTCATTTCGTTATTTTTGTCACTATCGGATCTTACACATAATAAATCTTACTGGGTTCCTATGCACTAAATTTCATAATTATGTACGCGTCCATAATCAGACAATTTCTTGCACAGTATACACAGTCTATTTTATAGTGTGTAAGGGAAAACCAAATGAACAACCCTGTGATGAGTGTAACTAGACCGCCATAGAGTCCTTTTAATTAAATCAATAAATGATCTAAATAGACTATCAAGGAGTCTGTTCAGCTACATCACTAGATGTCGTTCTTTAATCAAATTGTGAATCAATCTTTTAGACTAGACCACTTAAGGGTCTCTCATCGAATCATGGAATGGTACCATATAATCCCAAGGGTCTTTAACTACAACGTAGAAGCCCATTAAGGATTTAAAGTAGTACCTTTTGAATATCCTACTACGAATCCCTCATATAAAGATATGAAAGATTCTATGAGGATTTGAAAATTGGATCACACAAAAACATAGAGGAGAACACATAAACACATATCACATAAACACAAAATCGCATAATTGTATAATCGTTTAATCGCAAAATCGTTTAATCGCAAAATCGTTTATTCGTATAATCGTTTAATTTGTTATCTTTGGACACGGGTAATTAATGCATACAAGGAATCAATTCTTAATTGCATCAATTTGGATGGATCCATATGAATACCCTGCTTGTTGACTACATGACCCAAAAACTGAACTCCTTTAAGCCAAAATTTCCTCTTGGAGGATTTAGCGAAAAGTTTGTTCCTTCTTTAAGGGTTCCAATGTCAACGAAGGTGTTGATCGGGATCGGCTCGTGATATGAATAGATCAAGACGTCATTAATAACAATGACGAACTGATCCAAATAAGGCTTGCGGACTCTATTTATTAAGTTTTTGAAGATGGCTGGAGCATTTGTCAACCAAAAAGGCATGACTGTAAACTCTTAATGGCCATACTTCGTGCAGAAAACCGTTTTGGGAATATCTTCTTTGAGAATACAAAGTTGATGATACCCAAAATGCAAATCGATCTCGGAAAATATGAAGCGCTATGCAGTTGATCGGAAAAATCGTTGATTTAGGGTAGGGGATATCGATTTTTGATGTTAAGCTTACTTAGGCTTACATTAATCGATATACATTCGAAAAGATCCATTTTTCTTTTCACAAGGAGAACAAGAGTTTTCCTCAAGGTGAAAAGTTCGGACGGATGAATCCTTTATCAGACAACTCTTGAAGCTGTTTTGATAATTCTTGCATCTCGAACGGTGCAAGACGATAAGATACTTTAGATTTAGAAGAAACAAGTGTTTGAGGTTCTTAGGGAGATCACAAGTGATCATAAAAATGACAGAACCACAAGAGTAGTTTTGTCTTTGTGATGACATCATAAGGTTGGATCAAACATTCATACAATTGCATTAGTTGAAAATAAAAACCACAAATTTTTATTTATATAACAACCGCATTGTCTTAAAATGTTACTAGATAACAACCAGAGGAAAAATACAAAATACTAATTGTTCATTCCTTCAACATTGAGTGCCTCATTGATGTTAAACACTCAACCACGTGCTGGATTCACATTGACGTTGACGTTCGCATTTGGGTTTGCGTTAGCATTTGCATTCACCAGTCTTGGGCAGTTGTGGCGGAAGTGACCAATCTCTCCGCAGTTGAAACATGAACCCAATGGGAATCTCGCAGCATTCCCTTGAACCGGAGCTTGAACCTGAGCAGCCTGATTTTGTCCCAAACGACAAATATTGGCCAAATGCCCAAGTCTACCACACGTTGTGCATTTCTTGCAATCTCGTGGTGCAACGTGATGACCGTTGCAACGGGCACAATGAGGTGCGGTACCGGCATATGCTTTCTTTGCAGGTGGCTGAGCTGGTTGGTTCCGCGGGTTCTGAGCAGTCTGTGCTGTAACAGCAAAGTTCTGAACATCCTTTCGCTTTCTTGATTTCTTTGCCGTCTCACCTTCCTTACCCTTCTTGTTTTGACCTTTCTTGCTAACCTCCATGTCAGCTGTCTGTTTCTTGCCCTTGTCACCCTTCCTGTGTAACTTGTTCTTCCGAATCTGCGACTCAGTCAATGTCGCTGATAACTCGATCGCCTGACGGAGTGTGGCAGGGTTACTACCAGTAAGGATGTCTTGTACCGAGTCAGGTAGGCCGTCGATGTACCTTTCGATAGCTATGTCAAGTGGGGTAACCATTGTCGGGCAAAGCAGACTCAGCTCCTCAAACCTATCAGTATAAGCCCTGTGCTCACCACTATCCTGCTTCAAATCATCAAATTCCTTCTCTAAGGCTCGCTGCTCATGACGAGGACAGAATTCCCTCATCATAAGAGCTCTTAGTTCAGCCCATGTCTGTGCCAAGGCAATCTCAGCACCCCTATCTCTCATAACCCCGTTCCACCATGTCAAAGCCCTCTTCTGAAATACGCTCGAAGCAAACTCGACCTTGCGATTGTCAAGACACTGCACGTGGCGAAAAGTATTCTCTATGCTTTCAAACCACTGAAGAAGCCCAGTCGCTCCTTCAGAACCACTAAACTTGAGTGGTTTAGCCTGGTTAAAATCCTTGTATTTGCATGGAACATTGTTGTTGTTATAGGCTTGGATCCATTGAGCAAAGAGGTTTGGGAATTGAGCAGCCATTTGCTGCGCAATAATTTCTGCCAGCTCGGCAGTCTCTATCTGGTTTTCGCGTCGAGGAGGCATTGTCTAAAAGAGGAAACATGAAAGGAAACGAGTGAGAGACTTTAGACGAAAAGAATAAGATGAAACAAATCTGATGAAAGCAAGGGTAGTGGTCATTTGTTTGTTACCACAAGGTAAACAAACGACACACAGTGACTAATCAAAGTAAATGGGTCAAAAATAATGTATCGCGAAGACATGCTCGCCTATAAGTGAACACTCATCCCAAGAATTCCCAGGTAAGCACAACTGGTCTCGCGTCTGATGAGATGTATACGAAGTGCTTGCCTAGACAGAAAACCCAGAATACAGGCATTCACCCTTCCAGTTTGCACGTGTTCACATTATTTAAAACCCAAAACCATGACGAGAATTTGAAAATTCAAAGGGGTTCAAAACCATATAACAGAGGGTTCAAAACCTTACAATAGAGGGTTCAAAACCTAGAAATCAATCATCCTAGAACAGATGATTAGTTTTCAAAGCGGTTTTGAAATTTATGTTCTTGTTGTGGTTGTCGCCTAAGGATAGGCGACGGTATTGTTTTATGACTAAACGCAAGTAAACTCGCGTTAGGGTCCTAGAAAGGTTATAGACTAGGTCAAAGCATTACTGATTACTAATAACCTAATTCCCTATAACCATTGGCTCTGATACCATCTTTTCTGTCACACCCCGACCGCGTAAAACAACCAATCGCGGCGGAAACATCGGGGCGTGTTGCAACAGAATTAATGTTTCATAACCATGGATATCAAAAGTGTTTCGTTTTATTAAACATTGAGTAATTACATCGTCTGGAAATCTAATTACACTATTTAAACATAGTCTATCATTGTTATTGAGTCACTAAGGCCTTGTCCAGTCCTATGTGAGCATGCATCTTATCAATCGATATCATCCAACATACCTGAAACATATGTGTAAACGAGGTCAGCAAAGAAATGCTGGCGAGTACATAGGTTTTGTAGGAGTGTCGAAATCATGGCTAGTTTAGACGTTGCAATACTTTATTTAAAAACCTTGTTTTGAAAAGATTATAATATTGCAACTTAATTAACCAACTCAAATCAAGCGAGTTATAATTTGTAAAACCTCGTAGCCATGACTCTTAACCCAAAAACATTTGTTTTAGTACATTATTTGAAAAACAATGATAAGTTCAGGTAATATGTATCAGTAATAGAATAATGCATGATTAAATGAATAACCATGTAAAATGAGTTTGTATAAGATAAGTTGTTTGTAAATAAATGTCTTGTGAAAAGTATGTTACTCGTATAAAATGTTCTATGTCTCAAACTGAAATGATTCAAATAACGCTACAATATGTAATACCATACAAACACTTATATATAGGAAGTACCAGCGGCGTATCCACCATGCTTGTATCATATTACACACGCATCGTTACTTAATCACTTAATCAAACCAAACCAAACAATGTAAAATGTCTATGTCAAATATCCATATCAAATGTCTATGTCAAATATCCATGTATGGCAAGTGAAATGTCTCAACTAAACCATATGCACAAAAACAAAGTATTGAAGTAAAAACTTGGTTTAAATCAAAGTTATGTTTTGTGGGAAATACATGATCAAATGTCAATCATGTACAAATGTTTACCCAATCGTTAAACCATCGTGTGAAAACCAATCGTTTACCCAATCGTTAAAACATCGTGTGAAAACCAATCGTTTACACAATCGTTAAATTCGTTTTAGGTCGTGAAACTACTTAAATGATCGTCTCGCTAATAACATCCAAACCTTCGTGACTCGCATTAATAAACCCTTACCAAAGGATAAATTAACAATTCGCATTAATAAACCCTTACCAAAGAGTAAATTAACATCTCGCATTAATAAACCCTTACCAAAGAGTAAATTAACATTTACAGATTCAGTCGCTACCCACAACACCCACACATAACTACGGGTGTAGTAACTAACGGGATTTGTCAGATCCTATGGTACCATAACCTAATACTGGTCGGCTTGATCATTGCTAATGAATGTCATTTGTTATGTAACTACAACCAACAAGTTTGTTCACTTTATGAAATCGTTATTAGTTTTGTATAAATCGCCTTAATCGTTGTTGAAACCATCGTTATAACATCGAAAACATTTAGCACATATGAGTCACCCCAAAACAATTGAAAACAGTAAAATAGGGGAAGAATGTACTCGCCTGGAGTGCTTAGGAGTCTTGAACAACTACCAAGTAAGCTAGAGGAGTCCCGGAAATCAAACGGTACCTAATATAGGTAACTACATAATTAACCCGGACCTAAATCGGAAGACTGGGTAGCAGGAGGGTTTGTAAACCAAATGAGTGTAGGAACTCATATGATATGGTTTAACAAAGCCTACATACTAAATGAAACTTAACCTAAGTATTATCGACCCATCGCGACCCATTAAGGTAACATACGTTACTTTAACGTGTCGTGCGCGTGAAACGCGTTCGGACCGCCTAACTAGCCCTATGACAAGTGTTATATGCCTAAACATATTACATAATCAGTTACGTGACAAAGGTTTAGGTTACATATGCTTAATTACCAATTATACATGAAAAGGGTATTCTGGTAATTTACCTAAGGCATATAAACTACCTATCATACAACTACTTAAACGATGTGACCATAGGGTATAACCTCGGAAGGTTATTCCCTACCTACTATGGTCACCTAATGTGTTTGGTCGGATCCTAATGATCGACCAAACTGGGTCGGGTTCGAAGGTATAGGCGATTTATTAGATCGCCTACCCTACGACCCTAGACAACGTGGTAATCAGTAGGC
Organism: Helianthus tuberosus; assembly: GCA_030545235.1. NCBI lineage: Eukaryota > Viridiplantae > Streptophyta > Magnoliopsida > Asterales > Asteraceae > Helianthus > Helianthus tuberosus. The sequence continues at coordinate 27,174 of JARYGA010047048.1, forward strand.
ATAGTCCCAAAGGACTATGACCAACGTGATTACACTCACGTTGCGAAGTTCAAACGAACTTCGCATTGACCATTACTGGTCAACGCTGAAAGTCAAACAAAGTTTGACTTTCTGACTCGAAAAGCAGTAAAAATAAGGAAAAGAACGAAAGAATACTTACCCAGGGTCCAAGAATGGAAGGTTTGAACTCGAACACTCTCAGGTATGAAGTGTTAAACACGACAACTTAGAGAGCAAGTTCAGATTCAAAGGTGTGAGTTTTTGGGTGTGATGTTGGTGGGTATTTATAGGAAATGGTCCACCGTTGGGATCGTTTCTTGGATAATGTGCCATGAATCCAACCCGTACACTTGTCGGAACCTTATGGTAACTAAAATTCCATCCTTATCACATGACTAGACAATTAGGAACATGTGGTTGTGGTTAAATCTGCTGAAAACAGGCTGTTAGAAACTCTGCATCTGGTCAGAAGACCCCATACGCATCGTAGGGCAAAAACCCATACGCATCGTAGGGCTTAACTTTGGCAGATTTACACTTTTGGTCCCTGAACTGTATTTAGGCCATTTTTGACACGTTTAAGGCCCGTTAACCCCATTTCAAAGCTCTAAAATGAAGTTAAAGTATAGGGAACTTAAAACATGCTCAAAAATATATCGGATGTCGGTTCGTTTAACCGTACGGTTGCGTTGTTCGGTTAATTACGACGGAATGCGCATAAGCGCGAAAAACGATCCAAATGACGCGACGAATGGATTTTTCTTAAGGCGAACACTAAAATATAATGTAGTCATGCTTACATAAATTTTTGGATGTCCAGATGTATTCAGAACGTAAGTTATGCGCGAAAATGCAAACTTGTGCACTTTTTGACGCTTTTAGTCCCTGAATGACACAAAAGTTTATTTTAGCATACCGAACACCTCAAAGCCTATTTCTAAGCTATGTAAAGGATATTTAAGGTGTGTTTAACTTATGGTCATGTTCCGGAATGTCTGTTACAGTTCAAATTGGCATACTTTCGCAGTTTGTCAACTTTAGTCCCTGTAAGCGATTAAACTTTGATTTCACCACACCAAACCTTCCAAAACTTATATCTAAGTTATGTATAGGTTATTTGAGGTATGTTAAGCCTATTTCACTATTCCGGAGTGTTCGTTGGATTAAACTGGTTATATCTACACATCAGTGCGCGTATAACCTTCCAGAAAGCGATTTAAAGCCTGAAATTGAACAAGAGTTGATATGTGTAAACGATACACATATTTTTACAAATCCCAAGTATGAAATATAATATTTCATTGGTTTGGTATTTGTTTGATGGCCGTGAAGGCACAGGTGTTACATCAAGGGTGAATCATTGACTCAGCAGTTTGAACGATTCAGTTGTCTCATTAGTGAACTAAGGCTTGTTAAAGTAACATTTCCAAATTCAACTCAAAATAGCAGGTTCCTTAGATCACTACCAGAAAAATGGGATACCATTGCATTTTTTACTAGAAACTCTGCTGAGTTCAAAGATCTGACCCTGACCCAACTTCATGGTAGACTCCTGACCTATGAAAAGGAGTTAAACCAGAAAAAGAAGTTGCAAGAGTCTGGCAAAGTTGCTGATGATTATTCATTTGGCAGCACAGCTCTTTTTGGTCATGAAGAATCTGGTAGCAGTAGTAAGGATCAGGGTTATGATCACTTTATTGATATAACTGCTGGTGGAAATTTCAACAACCTTGATTCTCACTCTGCAAATTATGCTTTTACTGCAAATTGTGAAAACCAGATGTCAGATAACTTGTGTTTGGAACTCAATGATTTGCAACACTTTGATCCCACTGACTTAGAAGAGATGGACATTTTGCATCAATTGGCTTTGCTTAGTGTAAGAACAAGCAAATTCTACAAAAGAACAGGGAGAAAATTCCCAGGATTACATGGGAATTTAAAAGTGGGGTTGGATAAGTAAAAAATTAAGTGCTATAAGTGCAATAGGCTAGGTCATTTTGCTAGGGAATGCAGGAGTCAAACCACTGGTCCAATAATCACTCATCCCAGCTCAAACCCTAGACCACAACATCAAAGCACTGTGCACTATACCCAATATACCCCTGCTGCCCATGTTAATACTGCTCACTATGCTGCAACCCCTGTGCCTGTGCATTATGTTCAATCCACTATCCACAAATTCATTATGTTCAAACCCCTGTCCCTCAGGCACAAGTGCAACCTGTTGCATCTCAACCAGCTGCTCCAACAGTAACTCAACCAGATCAGCAAATCTTTTTCAGTCAAGGCTTTGTTGACTGGAGCAGTATGCCTGATGAGCTTAGTGATGAAAATTTTGCACTCAATGCTTTTAATGATCCTACTAATGATGAATTTTGTTTGATGGCATTAGAGTCTATAGCAAAAGGGGTAGAAACTGAGGGTGAACAGCTAAGTGCTGAAACAGTGGATGAAGTGACTGAAGCAGTGGTTACTGCAGTTGTTGGTGAACAACTGCTGGGAAAAAATTTAGAAACCCTGATTGAACCACTGTCTGACCCTTGGTCTGAAGAAAACAAAGAAGAAAAGGAAGAGAAGAAAGCAGGTGAGAAAGAAGATAGAGCTGATGAAGAAGGTGATCATCAATGCGATTGTGCCATGATGGCTGCTGCTAAGGTAACACCTCAAGTTCTTGAAAAAATGTGTTCAGATAAATGCATTATTGCATTTGCTAACATCAAAGAGGAAAATGAAAACCTTAGGGATAAAGTCTTAACTGATGAAGTCAAATTTGAAAAGTTATTAAAAGAACTTTGAAACAAATTGGCTGAAAAAGACAAAGAAATCAGCAGTCTTAAAGAAGAGCAGAGCATAACCAAGACTCAACTCCAAACTATGGTAGAAAAATACCAAGTTTGCAAAAAGGAGTTGGAGTCCTCCTAGATCACTTGTGAAAGATGGGTGAAATCTTGTAAAGGGTATGAGGTTATGTTTGAGAAACAGCTTGAAAGCAATGTCAAGTTTGGTGTAGGATATAGAAAATATGATGATCTTGTAAACACTGCTGGAAAACAAGCTGGTTCATCTGAAATTAAACCAACCAACAAGAAAGGCCAAGAGGTTAAAATAACCGACAAACTTGGTAACAAAATCACTTTGGAAAGATCTGTGGGGTCCTCAACTTTTGAGGAAATTGAGAAATACCAATTTAAACCTACATGGTCTGATGAGTGTGACATTCTTGAAAATTTCAAGCCTATGGACTTTACAACCACTGATGGTGTCACAGCTCCAAAAGCAAAGGTCATTCCTATCAAAGACATCCCAACAGTGGTTCAAAACTCTGTTGCTAAGGAGTCTGAGAAAAGGAAGAAAAGAGAAAAGATCAAAAACCTGTTTTGTGATTTTTGTGAAAAGAGAAATCATCTAACAAAAGACTGTTTTCATCTAAAAGCATATGATCTAAACAAAACAAGGGTCATTGTCCCTGCTGAAAGCTGCACCATCTGTGGTAAAACAAACCACAAAACTCAAGCATGTGTGTATCTCAAAAACTTTGATGTTAAAAAGAATGAGTACACTGCTAAAACATCCTTGAGTCCATCAACATCATCTGTCAAATTCACCAAGAATCAACCACTGTTTGTGCCAGTCCAAACAGCTGAATCAAACATATGTCCAAAGAGATGTTCAAGTGACTGATGCACCCCCTGCCAACCAATTCAGAAGAGGCAAGGGGCAATCATCTTATCAAAGGATTCCACACATTTATGAGACCTACAAAAGGCCCTCTAAACCAAAAGTGAACAGGCATCCTTTTGGTTATCAGCAGGTGATTGGTCAAAACCTACAATAGTGGTTAGAGAGAAACAGTCCTAAAACTGTCCAAACCCCTGACCTAACCACTGCCCACGCATCTGAACTCATCCCAGACACTGTTGAGACCCCATCCAAAGCCTTATTGGCTTTGGAGACCCTAATGAACTAATCCTTTTACTTCATGTGCAGGGAGCTTCTGCATGCTTAGATAGTCTTTGGTATGTAGATAGTGGAGGCTCCAGGCACATGACAGGATGTAAAGCCCTTCTCAAAGATTTCAAAATCCATGGATGGGGTGATATATCCTTTGGTAATAATAGTAAAGGGAAAGTTCCGGGGTCTGGTACAGTACAGTCTGGTAATGTAAAATTTGAAAATGTCAATCTGATAGACAATCTAAAATTCAACCTCCTGAGTGTTTCACAAATAAGTGACAAGGGGTATGGGTCATTCTTCACAAAGGAGTGTTGTAGGATTGTTGGACCAGAAATGGTTGAGAAGATTGAAGCAATAATAAAAACTGGAAAAACCAAACTTGTTGCTCAAAGAAGTAGCAATGTTTATGTGGTGGATATGTCAAAAGAGAGCCCCAGAACTGATGCCTGTCTGTTCTCAGCTGCATCAAACAAAGAGACAGAACTATGGCATAGAAGATTGGGACACACAAATCTCAAGACAATCACTGCTATTTCAAAACAGGGGTTAGTAAGAGGTTTACCTCAAAAACTGTTCACCTGTCCTGAGCATTGTGTTTCCTGCCTAAAAGGAAAACAACATAAAAGCTCCTACAAATCCATTGATGAGTCCAAAACACCCAAATGTTTGCAAATGCTTCATATGGATTTATTTGGCCCAGTTAAAGTCATGAGTCTTAAGAAAAAGAGGTATTGTTTGGTTATTGTTGATGACTTTTCTAGGTTTACATGGACTTACTTTTTACACTCAAAAGATGAGACTGCAGGCATTCTGCAAGACTTTGTAAAATAGGTTGAAAAGCAGTTTGACCTTCCAGTAAAAATATTCAGAAGTGACAATGGCACAGAGTTCAGGAACAAGGAGTTGGATGATTTCTGTGTGTCAAAAGGAATTGTGAGGCAATACAGCATTCCAAGAACACCAGAACAAAATGGGGTTGTTGAAAGAAAGAACAGAACTTTGATTGAGGCTGCCAGAACCATGCTTGCTGATTCAGGTTTGCCATTAACTTTTTGGGCAGAGGCAGTAAACACTGCTTGCTATGTCCAAAACAGAGTTTTAATCAACCCCAGGCATCAAAAGACTGCCTATGAACTGCTGTATAAAATAAAGCCATTGATTTCATATTTCAAAGTTTTTGGTTGCCCATGCTTCATTTTAAACTTAAAAGATTCCATTTCTAAGTTTGCAGCCAAAATTGACTGTGGTTATCATCTGGGATACTCTACCACTGCTAAGGCCTACAAAGTGTTTAACACAAGGACCAAAACAGTGGAAGAGACTTTGAATGTAAAGTTTAATGAACTTTCCTCAATGAAAATCCCAGCAAACCCTGCTGAACTGTTTGATCTTGATAAATTCACTTTTGAAAATACTGCTGTCAAGACTAACAATGCAGGTCCATCAGAAGATTCATCTCCAGACTATGGGTATGAGATCATCATTCCTCAACAAAAGTCTGTCAAAATGGGAAGAGCAGCAGATGTTCAAAATAGCTGTCAAAGCTCAACCACTGCTACCTCAACAGTTGTTGACCAAAGTAGCCCCTTAACCCCTGCTTCCACATCATCAAACACTGTTGATAAAAGTCCTTAAACAGTGGATCAACTTCAGCATGTGTCCACTCCTTTACCACCTATTCCACCACCTTTTGAAGCCACTGCTGGATCATCAAAGTCACCAGCAGTGGTTAGCTCAGATGATTCAGATCTGCAGCCCTCACCACTTAATGCCATTGTTCCATACCAAGGAGATCTTATCTTCTTGAAATCTCATCCACCAGATCAAATCATTGGCAACATCAATGAAGGGGTGCTCACAAGAAGTCAATCCCAAAACATTTGTCTTTTTGCTGGTTTTCTATCTCTCCATCAGCCAGTCAAGTACCAAGAGGCACTAAAAGACAACAGCTGGGTAGAGGCCATGCAAGAGGAGCTCCAACAGTTTAGAAGACAACAAGTTTGGGAGCTTGTACCATTGCCAGAGGGTGTAAGTCCTATTGGCACAAAATGGGTCTTCAAAAATAAAACTGATGAAAGGGGTATTGTTGTCAAGAATAAAGCCAGGCTTGTGGTTCAAGGTTTCAGACAAGAAGAGGGCATTGATTATGATGAAACATTTGCCCCTGTAGCAAGACTTGAAGCTATCAGATTATTTCTGGCCTTTGCTGTCAACCACAACATCAAGGTGTACCAAATGGATATCAAATGTGCATTCCTCTATGGTAAGATTCAAGATGAGGTTTATTTTTGTCAACCTCCAGGCTTTGAGGATCCATTTAATCCAAATCATGTCTACAAGCTAAATAAAGCTTTGTATGGCTTGAAACAAGCACCAAGGGCCTGGTATGAAACTCTGTCCACCTTCCTACTATCCATTGGGTTCACAAGAGGTAGAATAGATAAAACACTATTTTTAAAATGGAAAGGAAAGGATTTGATGATTGTCCAAATTTATGTGGATGACATCATTTTTGGAAGCACATGTAATAAAATGTGTGAAGAGTTTCGGCAACTCATGACAGCTGAGTTTGAAATGAGTGCAATGGGTGAACTCAAGTGCTTTCTTGGTCTCCAAGTAAGGCAACTGCAAAATGGCACTTTCATCCATCAAGGCAAATATGCCAAAGAACTTTTAAAGAAATTTGATATGGATGATTGTAAGCCATGTAGTACACCCATTGCAACTAATAAAATAGTCATATCTGATGAGAAGGATGAATTGGTTGATCAAACTTTGTATAGAAGCATGATTGGGTCTTTATTGTACCCAACTGCATCCAGGCCAGATATCATGTTTGCAACATGTGTTTGTGCCAGATCCCAATCAGCCCCTAGAAACTCAAACCTTATTGCTGTAAAAAGGATATT
>JARYGA010047049.1:0-66060 GCA_030545235.1 Helianthus tuberosus
TTTTTGACACTTTTAGCCCCTGTAAGATCATATAAGCATATTTTCGCACACCGAACCTATCAAAGCTTATTTCTATGCTATGTTTAGGTTATTTATGGTATGTTTAGCTTATGATCAAGTTCTGGACTGTACGTTTCCATACGAAACGGCAGACTTTTGCAAGTTGACGCAAATAGTCCCTGTGAGCGAATAAACTTGTTTTTTCCATACCAAAGCCTTCAAAACTTATTTCTAAGTTATGTAAAGGTTATTTAAGGTATGTTAAGTTTATAATTCTATTCCAGAGTGTTTTTCGCGTTAAACTGATCGCGTTTACGCATCAGTTTGCGTATAACTCTCTAGAAAGAGGTATAGAGTTCAAAATCGATCAAAATTCAACATGTGCATAAAATCAAACATAAATGACAAACATTGGGATCAAAACTCATTGTTTTATTAATATTGTATTATTCAGAGTTTTTATTAATATTGTATTGTTCAGAGTTTTATTAATATTGTATTGTTCAGAGTTTATTAATATTGTATTGTTCAGAGTTTGTAAAATTATTAATATTGTATTGTTCAGAGTTTGTAAAGTTATTAATATTGTATTGTTCAGAGTTTGTAAAATGTGTCCCAAAATTTATTTAGAGGAAACTTGTGAGAATAGATGCGGATATTTCGCTTTCATCTGATCTTCACGTTCCCAAGTAAATTCTGGGCCACATTTAGATTCCCAACGAACTTTGACAATAGGTATGCGCTTGTGTTTGAGCTTCTTGACTTCACGGTCCATGATTTCCACTGGTTTCTCAACGAACTGCATCGTGTTATCAACACGAATTTCATCAAGTGGTATGTGGAGGTTCTCATCAGCTAAACAGTTTCTGAGATTGGACACATGGAATGTTGGGTGAACATTTCCAAGTTCAGGAGGTAGCTCTAATCTGTAGGCTACTTTTTTTATTCTTTCAACAATCTTGAATGGTCCAACATAGCGTGGTGCAAGTTTTCCTTTCTTTCCAAATCTAATCACACATTTCCAAGGGGATACCTTGAGTAGGACGTGATCACCGACTTGAAATTCTAAGGGCTTGCGTTATCGATCCGCGTAACTCTTTTGACGGCTTCTAGCTGTCTGAAGGTTATCACGAATCTTCTTGACCTTATCTGTAGTCTCTAGAATGAGTTCAGGTCCAGTAAGCTGAGCTTCACCTATCTCATTCCAGCAGACTGGTGAACGACATTTTCGACCGTATAAAGCTTCGAAAGGAGCCATGTTGATGCTAGAGTGATAACTATTGTTGTAGGAGAATTCGCTCAATGGTAGATGCGAATCCCAACTACCACCAAAATCAATCACACAAGCTCTAAGCATATCCTCCAGTGTATGGATTGTTCTCTCAGATTGACCATCTGTCTGCGGATGGTATGCTGTGCTCAAATTAAGTTGGGTACCCATGGCAGATTGCATGGTTCTCCAAAAGTGAGACAAGAATCGGGCATCTCTGTCAGATATAATATTCAACGGAACACCATGTCGAGATACAATCTCATCAACATAGATTTTGGCCAACTTGTCAGCAGATAGATCCTCACGGATCGGCAGGAAATGTGTTGACTTTGTAAGACGATCAACGATTACCCAAATGGCATCATGACCTCTTTTAGTGCGCGATAACTTGGTAATGAGGTCCATAGAAATGTTTTCCCATTTCCAAACCGGTATCTCTGGTTGCTCCAACAATCCAGAGGGATGTTGATGTTCTGCCTTAACCTTAAGACAAGTAAGGCATTTAGAAACATATAAGGCAATGTCTTTCTTCATACCCGGCCACCAATACTGGGTTCAAAGATCCTTATACATTTTATCTGCACCAGGATGAATAGAATAACGAGACTTGTGAGCTTCATCCATAAGCAAGGTGCGAAGATTGTCTATACTTGGAACCCACAAACGGCCTATGAAATAGAAAATCCCAAAGTCTTTTAGTTCAAGCTCAGGCTAAATGTGACACGGTAACTCTTTACCCATCAAGTCTTGTGTAACACAAGTATGTCGAGCCTGAATTATACGAGTTTGAATGTCAGATCGAACCTGAACACAGTGAAGCTTGATACGTTCCTTACGACTCAATGCGTCAGCCACGACATTCGCCTTACCAGGATGGTAGCGAATTTCGCAATCGTAATCATTTAGGAGTTCAACCCAACGTCGTTGCCTCATGTTTAGTTCTTTCTGATTGAAGATATGCTAGAGGCTTTTGTGGTCGGTAATACTACACACTTTGTACCATAAAGGTAGTGTCTCCAGATTTTTAGAGCAAAGATTACTGCACCTAACTCAAGATTATGAGTGGTGTAGTTTTTCTCATGCACTTTCAGTTGTCTTGATGCATAGGCTATAACTTTGTTTCTTTGCATAAGAACGCGGCCAAGGCCTAGGTTGGATGGATCACAGTACACAACAAAATCGTCGTTACCCTCGGGCAAAGATAGAATAGGTGCATCGCAGAGCTTCTGTTTCAAGGTCTGGAAAGCTTCTTCCTGTTTGGATCCCCACTCAAAAGGTTTATTCTTCTGAGTTAAAGCTGTGAGAGGAACCACAATCTTGGAGAAGTTTTCAATGAAACGGCGGTAATAACCCGCTAGACCAAGAAATAAAAGAACTTCGGTAGGAGTAGTAGGTGTATCCCAATCCTTAATCACACTGATTTTGGCGGGATCACATGTATACCTTGTTCGTTGACGATGTGCCCCAAAAATTGAACTTTCGTAAGCCAGAATTCGCACTTGGATAATTTGGCGAAAAGTTGTTCTTTCTTTAAAAGCTCCATTGTAAGACAAAGATGCTGCTCATGTTCAGCTCGAGTCTTAGAATAGATCAAAATGTCATCAAGGAAAACGATGATGAACTTGTCCAAATAAGGCTTACAAACCCTATTCATCAAGTCCATGAAAACAGCAGGAGCATTTGTTAAACCGAAGGGCATAACAGTGAACTCATAATGACTATAGCGCGTACGAAAAGCTGTCTTGGGAATATCTTCTTCGAGAACTCAAAGTTGATGATACCCAGAACGTAGATCAATCTTCGAAAAACAGGTAGCACCCTGTAGCTGATCAAAGAGATCATCAATGCGAGGTAGCGGATATTGATTCTTGATGGTAAGCTTGTTAAGCTCACGGTAATCGATACACATCCTAAATGATCCATCTTTCTTTTTCACGAATAGGACAGGAGCGCCCTAACGGATGAATCCTTTGTCAGATAGCTCCTGAAGCTGCTTAGATAACTCTTGCATCTCAGACGGTGCAAGACGATAAGGTGACTTAGCAATAGGAATTGCACCAGGTACACGATCAATGCGGAACTCAACTTGGCGTACAGGGGGTAAACCAGGTAATTCTTCAGGAAATACCTCAGGATAATCCCGAACAACAGGGATATCTTGGATAGTCTTACCCTTGCCTTTCTCCTCTACAACATGTGCCAAGAAAGCAACATATTTCTTTCGTAGGTATTTGTGGGCTTGGGTACAAGACATAAGCTTAAGACCACTGACGGGTTTCTCCCCATGAACTTCTAAGATCTCACCAGTCGAAAGTGGTATATGGACCAACTTCTCAAAACATACCACCTCAGCATAGTACTTGGATAACCAATCCATTCCTACTATAACATCAAAGCTCCCGAGTTGCATCGGTGTGAGGTCAATAGGGAAAAGATGGTTATTGAGATTCAACTGGCAATTTCGAAGAACAAAGTCGAGTACAACAGGTTCACCACTAGCTACTTCTACTGTCAAGGGCTTTCCTAGTTTTGTTCTAGTCATCGCAAGCAAAGGCTCAAATGCTAAGGACACAAAACTCTTATCGGCACCCGAATAAAAAAGAACAGAAGCAGGATGGTTGTTAACAAGGAACGTACTGTTCACCACTTCGTTATCCGCATGCGCCTCATTTGCATTCAGATTAAAAGCTCTACCACGAGCCGGTGCCTGATTTGCGTTTGCCAATCTCGGGCAATTGTTCCTGTAGTGGGTCAGATCCCCACAATTGTAACACGAACCAGGTGGAAAGTGAGGTCATGCAGGATTCTGGGCAGGGTTTTGCATAGCTTGGTTTTGAGCTGCCTGATTTTGGTTCGAAGCAAAACGGCAGGTATTCACAAGATGACCAGACTTGCCACAATTCGTGCAGATGCGGCATTACAACTGTGGCTGGTGATGGCTGTTACATCTGTTGCACAGAGGTGCATTCCCAGCATAATGCCTCTTGGCAGCTGGTGGTGCAGCCTGATTCTGTGCTGCCTGATTAGGAGCAGCCTGGTTAGTCTGAGCAGTAACGGCGAAATTTTTGGAAGCCTTGCGCTTCTTTGATTTCTTAGAAGACTCAGCAGCCTTCTTACCCTTTTTCTCAGTGGTGCTATCAGACTATTTCTGCTTTTTGTCACCCTTTCTGTGGAGTTTACCCTTCTTGACTTGCGATTCAGTAAGGGTTGTAGCTAACTCAATGGCCTGTCGGACGGTAGTAGGGTTGCTGCCAATGACAATATCCTGAACAGGATCTGGCAAACCGTCTATGTATTTCTCAATAGCCTTATCCAAAGGCGTGACCATAGTAGGACAGAGCAAGCTTAACTCCTCATATCTGTCTGTAAAAGCCCGGTGTTCACCACTGTCTTGCTTTAGATCATGGAACTCATCTTTGAGTGCCCTCTGCTCGTGACGAGGACAAAATTCTCTCATCATGAGAGCTGTAAGTTCCTCCCAAGTCTGACCCAAAGCAACATCAGCACCTCGGTCTCTCAGTACCCCATTCCACCAGGTAAGAGCCTTCTTTTGAAATACACTTGAAGCGAACTCGACCTTAGGATTGTTCGGACACTGAATATGGCGAAAGGTGCTCTCAAGACTCTCAAACCACTGTAGGAGCCCAGTTGCCCCTTCAGAACCACTAAACTTGAGCGGTTTAGCCGAGTTAAAACTATTGAAATTGCACGGAGCAGGTGCATTATTATTATTGGTGGCTTGGTTTATTTGAGTTATGAGATTCGGTAGCATAACAGCCATCTGCTGTGCTATAATAGCTGCCAGTTCGGCATCAGGTTGCTGAACGTTACGTCGAGGAGGCATTCTAAAAGAGGAAACATGAGAGAAAACGAGTGAGATGATGTGATGAAAAATGAGATAACAATAAAATCGACAAAAAGCAAGGATGATGGTCATTTGTTTGTTACCACAAAGCAAACAAACAACACACAATGACAAATCAAAGTAAATGAGTAATAATAATGTATCACCGAAGACATGCTCGCCTATAAGTGAAAACTCACCCTAAGAGTTCCCAGGTAAGAGTGACTGGTCCGATACTGCGGATTTGTACGAACACTCTAGCCTTAGACAGAAAACTCAGGGTACAGGCATTCACTCTTCCAGTTTGCACGTGTTCACATTATTTAGACCCAAACTTTGACGAGATTTTGAAAATTTGGAAGGAATTAAGCCAAAAGAAATCATCTAAGGATAGCTGATTGATTTCAAAAATCATTTTGGAAAATTGTGTTCAATTTTTGGTAATCACCTAACGATAAGTAATAGGTATTGCTTTAAGATCTAAACACAGGAAAACTTGTGTTAGGGTCATAGAAAGTTATAGTCTAGGTCAAAGCATTACTAATAACCTAATTCCCTATAACCATTGGCTCTGATACCAACTCTTCTGTCACACCCCGACCGCGTAAAACAACAAACCGCGGTGGAAACGTCGGGGAGTGATTCGACAGAATTATTGTTTCAATAACCATGGTAACTAAAGTTACGTATTATTAAGATTAAAGTTTACATTGTCTTTTGAGTTCAAACTAAAACAACATAATTAACAGTCTTTTAAGTCACTAAGGCCTGAGTCCGCCTAAGTGAAGCACAAACATCATCATGCATTAGCACCTGAAACACATGTAAAAATAGGTACGTCAGCATAAAAATGCCTGTGAGATACATAGGTTTTGTTTATGCAGGATTCATGACTTGTGGTTTAAAAAGTGTTTAAAAAAATGTAGTCATGAACTTTGTAAAATGTTTTATGAAATCATATGAAAATCAATGATGATGAAAGAACAATGCATGGTTAAATGAATAACCAAGTAAAAGTGAATTTGTATAAAATATGTAATTTGTAAAACAATGTCATGTTCTTGCATAAAATGTTTCATGTCTTGCCCAAGTGGTTTAGATAACGCAACAATGTATAATACAATAAAAGCACTTATATATAGGAAGTACCAGCGGCGTATCCACCATGCTTTTACCATATAACACATAGCCCCGTTACATAAGTCACTTATCAATAACCAATAAAATGTCATGTTTAATGTCAAAATGTTCATGCATAAACCATGTCTAATATCATGTGTAACATGTATCATGTATAACCAATGAAATGCATAGCAAGTAGGAAGACATCTACTTAAACTATGTAATGATATCAATGTGAAAACATATGTCATGTATGGTGAATAACTAGTAGTTACTCAACCATAGGAAGAATGTACAAAACAAGGTTTTTGAATAAACCTAAGTTTAGATCAAATGTTATGTTTTGCAGAAAAACAATGCTTTATGATTACAAACATTTATGTAGTAATGTTAATCGCATACATTCAAGCCTTGCGACTGTGGCGACAAACCTTTAAACAAATTAAAGGTTTATCTAAGTTATGTATATCGGATTCTGTCATTCCCAACTTCCAAACAAACCTATGAAGTCGGAAACGGGAGTTGTCAATTCCTATGGTACCATTACATACTACCGAGCGGCGTGATCAATGTTAATGAATGTATTATTGTCCCGATTAAACACACCAAATGTCATAGTCAATGTAGCATGTGAAAACCATGTACTAGGAATGCTAAGTAAACATGCCTAGTAGAAATGTTCTTGTAAAACAATGTGCTAGCATGCTTAGTAAACATACATAGCAGAAATGTCATGTAAAACAATGTGTACATATGCTAACTAAACATATGCAACAAATGTGTAATAAATCAATGTTCTAGCATGCTTAACATACATAGCAAAACATAATTGAAAACAGGTACTCGATATGTACTAGATGAAACTAGCATGTTTATGTCATAAAAGCATGAAATGCACGAAAGTAACACATATGTACATGTGTATCACCCCAAAGTATTTGAAAACAGTAAAAGAGGGGAACTATGTACTCACTTGGGATTGCTTATTAGTCTTGAGAATAAGACCAATTAAAGCTCTAAGTATCACGGAATCAACCGGCACCTAGTATAGGTAACTATGTTAATAAACGGATCCTAGATCGGGAGATAGGATAGAATGAGGTCTATAAATCAAATGAGTATTTGAACTCATATGGTATGATTTAATAGACCTTAGATTCTGATTTGAAAGTCTACCTAAGTTCTTTTGACCCGTTTCGACACATTATGGTAACATAAGCTACTAGAATGCGTCGTTTGCGTAAAACTAGGTTCGGATGGTTAACTATGTGCTATGTCAAGTCTTACATGCCCAATTATCCCTAAACATGTTACTAATTCAGTTTACATGTCAAAAATATGTTCACATAGTCAAAATACGGATTTATGCTTCAAAAGGGCATTTCGGTCATTTCCTATGGGCATACAAGCTAACTAGCAAATGACTAACCAATCCTATGTGATCATAAGGTATAACCTCGGAGGTTATTCCCTATGTAACTATGATCACTAAGTGTGCTTGGTCGGATCCTAATGATCGACCAAACGCGTCGGGTTCGAAAGTCTAAGCGGTTGCCTAGACCGCTTAACTTGCGACCCTAAACAAGCACTAAACTAATAGTGACGAGTTAAGAATGTCAAAACATGTTTAACCTACTTAGAAAACTGATTTGGTATCAAAACAAAATGTTTTGATACCTAAAAGTAGTTTCGTGGGAAAATGCGTGCTAAAACGCATTTTGACCTGTTAGTGCATTTATGTCTATCGCCTCTGTCATCTCAAACCGTAGCAGAAATTGTTAAATTTTAGGCTTTATATTGTAATAGTTAGAAATATCTAGAAAATGGCAAGGTGGCATTTATGTAAATAAGGGGAACTCTCCTTATAAGCCTTGGCCTATAAATAGGAACCTTAGGGTTTCATTTAGGGACTTTTGCCATTTGTGACTTTGGAAGCTTAGAGGCTAGAGAGAGAAAGTAGTGAGAGAAAGTAGAAAAAGAAAGGCAAAAGGTGATTCGAGGTGCTTGTATCTTTCAGATCTTTTATAGAATCACTGTTAGATTACTGTTCGTGTGTTTCGGTCACGATCGTTGAAGGATTCCGCACTTCAACGAGTCGGTTCGCAATTGTTCGGAGTCAAACCGGTCCTAACAAGTGGTATCAGAGCAGGTTAACGATTGCTCAGATCATTCACACGATTTCGCACAGGATTTCATCAGTTTCAGATCTCAATTTGCATCAGATTCGTTCTAGTTCTTCATTCTTCATCTCTTTCACGTTTTCGTCTAAAAATCACCAAATTAATCGAGTTTTAACGGTTCAAAATTAATGATTTTTGGATATAATATGCGATATCAGTTGATCTAATAGCCTTTAAAATTTCAGAACTTAATTCAAAGTATTTTGAGAGAAAATTAGATTTTTGTGGTTCGAAAATGATAAAAGGTGCTGTGGTTCTTGATGTCACACGTACGGATGGTAATACGCACGCATGACCTATACGTGCGGGTAAGTCATACGCACGGCTAGCCCACCCGTGCGTACAACATTTCAAAGCTATACTTGTCACCCGCGTTGACTGATTGTTGACTCTGCCACCCGCACGGACAACTTCTACGTGCGGATAGCTATACGTGTTACATCATCTTGTCTGATCTAGTCAATTAGTCAACATATTCAGATTTGTTAGTCAACCTTATCAGCAGCACATGTGAATCATTATATGCAATCGGTGGGCATGTGAAACTAGGTACAGGTGTCATCTAGTTTTAATTTGTTTAATAATCAAGCCACGTGATTGATAAATTGCATTTCAGGTGATAGTTGTCAGTGGCACGTGATATTAAATTGAATTCGGTGATTGCATGTGATATTCATTAAAGCAGATTGTTCTCATAATTGCTGTCTCGTGACGGGTTAAGTGTTAGTTTCAAGGTGTTGTGTCAACTGTGCGTATAGCCATACGCACGGATAGCATCATTTCCCATACGCGCGGATAGCCATACGCGCGGATAGCCATACGCGCGGATAGCACACCCGTACGTATCACCACCCGTGCGGATAACATTATCTGGATCCCTATCCGCACGCACAGCCATCCGTGTTGACTTGTTGACCTCTCGGAACGGATACACTACTCACGCGGATATCATTACACGTCAGAACAATCAGTGTCAAAGCACATGACATTTAATTGAATTGTCGGTTGTACATGTGATAAAAGGGAATCAACACTAGTGAATTGAGGTCCAATGAAGTGATAGATAGTTGTCGGCCATTATTTCTGAAATTGCATTAGTTTGAGTCAAGTCAACAGTTTGTCGTGTAGTGACATTCATACGGCCAACATTGTTACACGTACGTACAACAATCCGTGTTACTTCATCCGCACGTATCACCCTCACCCGTACGCATCACCTTCATACGCACGGATCTCCACCCGAGCGTATCACCATCCGAATCCTCATCCGGACGAATCATCATACGGATCTCCATCCGGATAGCAATCTCATCTGAACGGACAACGTTATCACGCGATTATTTTCACTATTGACTTGTGTCGACTCACTCGTTCGAATACCTGTCCGATTCATTTCTTTAATTTGATTAAACTCATTGTGTTTGTTTGTATGTGATTCAGGTGTGATTTGAAGCGATTCGAAGTGATAAACAAAGCAAAAATCTAAGGAACGAAAATTCAAGAAGCATTTCGAAGATGTCGGAAATTGGCGAAGAGTTTTATAACACTTTTTATAATGCATTTTCATCTGAAGACATTCCAGTAACACCAAAGAATGCTACAAAAGTAATATCAGAGAGTTTGAATCATGATAAGGTGTACGGAAATCATCTGAGACCACCAACGCTCATGAATATCGAAGATTATCACTGGTGGTATGAGAGATTTGAAAACTGGGTGCAAGCTTATGCATATGATAGCTGGATTTGTTTAACAATTGGATATGAAAAACCGAAAAATGAAAAAGGTGAATTGATCACACTTAAAGATTTCACAGCAGATGATAAAAAGGAACATTCAGCTGAATTGAGAATGAAAACTCTACTTCAACAATCTATCAGAGAGGATATTTTCTCATTACTTCAGTATGGTGAGACATCCAAATCAATTTGGGAAGCGTTAAAATTGAAAGCTGAAGGTGGGAAAGATATCAAGAAAAACAAAATATCGCTGTTAAAGAAAGAGTTTGACTTGTTTAGCTGCATGAAGAATGAAACAGTTCGTCAAATGATAGAAAGGTTCTGTCATCTGAAAATTGAATTGGAAAGGTTTAAAATTAACAAAGACAGAGAAGAAATGGTGGATAAACTTGTGGAAGCTTTACCAAATGAGGACGATTGGAAAACCTATGTGATTGTGTTGAAAAACGATGATAAATTTGATACAATGACGTTAGAGACTCTGATTGAAAAGATAGAGGGACATGATCTGTTGATTGAAAAACAAAACAAGGTGTCTAGTTCTAACTATCAACAGAATGTTGGTTTGTACTATCGCAGAGGGATGCTACAAAACATTGAATCTCCAAGGATCAAAACTGGTTTTACTGCAGAGAAGAATGGTGATTCATCAAAGAACACGTCTTCAAGTTATGATCCAGGATATCATTCTTCATCCACATCAGGATCATCAAAATCAAATTCCAACTTTGACTGGAAGAATTCTCCACTCTTGAACAATGAATTTGCTCAACAGCATATGAGCTTCTTAGCTTCTATTCTGGTATCTTACGGAGGTTTAATTGCAGGAAAGATCGGAAATCCTAACATGACAAAAGAGGATTACGATCAAGTGGATCCAGAAGAAATGGAACTCATGGATATTCGCTGGTGCATGGCGAGTGTCATTCGAAGAGCTCAACGATTCATGGAGATCACTGGCAGAAGATGTTTGGAAGGACCAGAAATGAAGATGGGTTTTGACAAGAACAAAGTTACTTGCTTCAAGTGTAAGCAAAAAGGTCACTTCAGGAGAGAATGTCCAAACAACAGAGCTGATGAAAGTGTAAATCCGTTCTGTGAGGATTATTACAAAAAGGCCATCTATCACAAGAACAACGAACAGCCAACCAGAAAGCAAATTGAAGGAGGATCATCCAAAGAAAAGAGAGCTGCTTTGTCATTTAATGATCAAAATGAGGATAGTATAGATGATGATTATGAAAGATCTGTACAATCTATAGTTCAAAGTTTTGATTGGGAAGAATGTTTAAAAGAGTCAGAAGGACCCAGAGTCATAATCTATGATGATGAAGGATATGATTGGAGTCAGATTCTACCAGATGAAGATCGTCCTGTAACAGCTCATGGGAGAAAAACATCAAAGGCCCAGCATCATGTTCTTGTTGCTGAAGTGAAACTTACTCGTGAAGAAAGACATGCTCGTCTTAGATTGGATGATGTGTATGATGCTTACAAAGAAGCAACACTAGCAGGCAGGTGGAGCAAAGAAAAGGAATGCTATGTTGATCCTCAGGGAAACCCGACGGTTGATCCAAAGAAGGTTGACCTTGATGCATTAGTTGCTGCTATACCTACTGTAAGTGTCTGGTGTAAAGGCCTTAGGGAGATTCCAAGGTACAAGGAGAAAGTTGAAGAAGGCATTCGGAAGGTGATATATGCTAGTTTGGAGAAGAAGAAGACAGTTGAGGAGATTGTGAATGAGAGTGAAAAGTTGGTAAATGAGGTGAAGAAATCTGATGAGAAAGTTGAGGCAGTTGTTGAAGAGAAGCAGCAGGTGTTTGAGGAAGTTCAGAGTTCACAAGCAAAGGAAACTACAGTGCCAATCGCTGAGGTAACTACTCAAACTGATACTTCTGATAAAATTGATAAAAAAGCTGAACAACAGTGCAAGAAATGCATGGAAGCATGCAGTGCTTGTACTGAAAAGGATGAAAAGTTTAAAATAAGAGACATTGAATTCACAAAAATAGAAAAGATTTTCAAAGAAAAATGTCATGAGATGATTGAAAATGAAAAGTTTTTGAAACAAGAAAATGAAAAGCTGAAACAAAAATGTGATGATCTTGAAAAAGAAAATAATACATTGAAAGAAAAATGTTCAGCTGTTTGCAACGAATGTATTCCAAAAGATAACAAAATTCAAGAGTTGCAAAAGGAATATGATGGAATGAAATTGTCATATCATACTGTAAAAGAAGCGTATGAAACTTTGAAAAGTAAAGTTAAAAGTCTAGATGATAGATTGTGTGCTTGTTAGAGAAATAATAAATTTCTTGAAGCCAGATTTGAAGATAAACAAAGAGTTTTAAATCAATATATTGATGATGTTGCTAAGCTTAAACAAGAATTGGCAGATAAAGAAAAGTTGGTCAATAAATTGCAAAGTTATCATTCATCTTCATATATTCTGGAACGTATTTTCAACATCACACCCGATGAAAAAGAGTCTGAAAAGAACAAAAAGGGAATTGGATCTGAATACCATCAGGTTCCACCACCGTTGGAGAATAATTATACATTCTATGATGGCGAGAAGGTGGAAAAAGCAATAAACATGGTTGATCAGTTACCCGACAACATCGATGTGACTTACACCAAATCTGATGATATCAGTGATTCAGAGGTGGTTGGTAAGGTTGTTGAAAGTGTTTTAAAAGAAGAGTCGGTCAATACAGGTAAATCTGAATCACAGGATGAAAATGAAGGTAATTTTCATGATGTATATCTGAAAAACACAAAATCCGAGAAAAATTTGAATGATGATTCAAAAGGATTGGTTTATACCATGATTGGATCAGACAAATTGTTCTTAGATGTTGTATTCCCGATTCAGAATGTGATTTCAGAAAAGGTTGATAAAGTTTTCAAAATGGTTGAGATTGATAAGTCTGAGATTTCAAAGTTTGTTGGTAAGAGTCATAGAGGTTCGTATAATAAACCTGGTTACAAGAAGAAAAACATGAAGGCTGGGTTGGGTTATAAGAAGAAACAAAGTTGGAAAAGAAATGAAACGTCAAATTTTCAGGCAAAAATGAGTTTTGTTCAAGGAGACAGTTTGGCAAAAGAAAAAGAGCTCAAAATGAGACAGTCTAATGATGAGTTCTTTGCTAAAAAGAAAAAGCAACAACCACAGGTCAAAGATGTGTCCATGAAAACATGTTTTAAATGTGATCAAAAAGGACATCTTGCACGCAAGTGTCCTAATCTGAAACATGTGGATGTTGATAAAAAGAAGTTTGAAAATGTTGAGAAACAAAAATCTGATGGTGTGAAACAAAGGGCAGCCAGATTTGATTCAAAACAAACTTGGAGGTATAACACAAACAAGTTTGCTTTAAATCAAATTTGGAAACCAAAACAGACTAGGTCTGATTCAAGACAAACACAGATTTTTCACACACCCAGAGTCAGAACAACTCAAAGTTGGAAAACATCTGTTGATATGACAAAACCCCAACAGTTTTGGAAACCAAAAGTTGTTGTTCAAAATCAAAATGTTCAAAAAGATTTACATTTTTACAAAAGAGGTACTCCGAAAGGTCAAACATGGAGTGTTAAGAAACAAGTGATTTCGGTAAATGTTGAAAAAGTTGAAGAAAAAGATGAAAAAATCTTTGTTCAGAATGACAAAGATTTTCCAAAATTGAATGAAAATTATTGTGTTGAAATGCCTAAGGTCAAACAGACCTGGGCTAAATTGTTCAAGTAATCAAATACTTTAAATGTGCAGGTGCTCAAGAAAACTGAAGACTGTGAGAATGGAAATCGGAGCAGCCTGGCACAGGAAGAAGAGGCTGCTGAACCCTGTGTTGGTTGAAACAGGGAGTTTGTTTGTTTTCTGTACATAAATAAACAATATTTTCAAAAACCCTAAAAATTGAAAAATTAAAAACCAAAAATATGTTTTTAGTTTGTTAAAAAAAAAAAAAAAAAAAAATTGAAAAACCAAAAATATGCTTTCGTTTCAGTCAAATATTCAAAAATACAAAAATATGAGTTCTGATTGAATACGCCGAAACCCTCACGGCTGAACAAACATGATTACTTTCACAAGATTGAAAAACGGTTTTCAAACTGTCGAAAATCAATGGGTTGTAAATCATGGGGGTACATTATATTTTTCTGCAAATCAGTGCATGAGAAGCAGAAAATGGATGGCGAGACAAAGCTATCAGAGTTGGTTGTCAAATTTTCTTTAAATGGTTTTGCATTTTAGGGGGAGTAATATTGTCAGAAAATCCAAAAACATTTGAAAATTTGAAAAAGCCAAAAACATGATAAAATTCAAAATTGAGTTTTTGCGTAAAAAAGAGGAAATGATAGTACATCAGTAGACTATCACAGTATGCTAAAGAATTGGAAAGTTTAAATGTGTTAAATGATCTCACCGTGGATGTGTCGGTAGATTTTTATACATTTAGTAAACTTTTTCGGGATATAAACCTAAATTTCAAACTTGCTTATTTCGTGGGGAACACTACTTGGATATATAGGTAACCCCTGAAATCTTGTTTGAAAGGTCTCATAATCTGATATACTAGGTCTTTATACTCAATGATGTCTGGGGTATTATTCCGGGACTTCTGCTGAACGGTAGTTCTGACCTAGTCTTCGAATAATACTTTCTGCAAATGCTTGAAACACAGCATCACCCTCAGCATATATGATAAGACAATAAAATTGCTTAGCAATGCTGTTGTAAAAAAGATCCTCTAAAGGGGACACACCCACAAGTTGAGTCATGATCTCTCTGCTGAACGGTAGTTCTGACCTGAGCTCTCATGATTCTTCATAATTTATTAACCCCTTACAGATATCATTTGTGTTATAATTACCTGTAAGACTGATTATTGGGATCTGGATACGGGAGTATATTCAAGAGGTGGGACACATGAATGGGTTTAAGTTCTTAAAATACATAATTCGTATCCTGAATTAGTTGAACTTTGTGTGAAAATTTAAGTGGATTAGTATATCGACAATCTAAGTGAATTGTTTAATACTTAAAGTGTTTAAAGCTCAACGGTACTTGTGACTTGTCAAAAACTGATATGATCCTCTGACGCAAACTCAAACAAAAATATTGTCTGTAAATATGTTTGTACATATTTCTTTACTGTTTTACATTTCAGAAAAAGTACAAAAAGATTTTTGATTCTGTTTTATTTTCGACAACCGATGTCTGAGTGCTGAGTTTTAAAATCTAAGTATGCTGATTGTGTTTCTGAAAAATAAAACAAGTTCATTAATTTGAAACTTGAAGTTTTATAATCAAAAATCAAAAACAGTTTGTGATATCTCCAAGGTCATTAAGTTGGACTTGGATGATTAACTGTGAGGGATTTGGATGCTCATACTGTAAAAATCTGTAAAAGAGTCAGTTTCCGATCCGGTTCGTTGAAACTGCAAAAGTTTTGAAGATTATTGATAGGGGGAGTGTATCAAGTAATCCTGGATATATTTCATATTTTTATATCTTAGTCCCAGGATCTTGATTTAGAAAGTTTGATAGAGCCAGGTTACGATACCTGGACAACGTAAAACGTTTGTTCTTATAAATGTATGAGTGTTGCAGATTCCAGACTACGATCCCGACAGCTGAGTCTAAGGGGGAGTCTGAAGACGAGCTCAACGCAAAGGGAAGCGTGCATAGGAGCCAGGATCCTTTCCCAAAAGAGCTTGTAACCGAAAAGCCAGGTGTCGATCCCAAAGCACGGAAGCTTAACGAAAGGGGGAGCCTGAAGATTTGAGCTGGAGCTGAAGACAGATCCACGGGGATTCTGTTCAAGCTAAAGAGAGAGAAAGAAAAGAAGCTACGAGTCTAAATGTTTGAGATTGACTGCGGCAATATCCAAGGGGGAGTCTGTTAGTGCATTTATGTCTATCGCCTCTGTCATCTCAAACCGTAGCAGAAATTGTTAAATTTTAGGCTTTATATTGTAATAGTTAGAAATATCTAGAAAATGGCAAGGTGGCATTTATGTAAATAAGGGGAACTCTCCTTATAAGCCTTGGCCTATAAATAGGAACCTTAGGGTTTCATTTAGGGACTTTTGCCATTTGTGACTTTGGAAGCTTAGAGGCTAGAGAGAGAAAGTAGTGAGAGAAAGTAGAAAAAGAAAGGCAAAAGGTGATTCGAGGTGCTTGTATCTTTCAGATCTTTTATAGAATCACTGTTAGATTACTGTTCGTGTGTTTCGGTCACGATCGTTGAAGGATTCCGCACTTCAACGAGTCGGTTCGCAATTGTTCGGAGTTAAACTGGTCCTAACATGACCGAAACTTTGACTCGTCACTACGCCTAGTTAACGTGGTAATCAGTAGGTATAATCACTAAGGATTATAACCATCGTGATTACAATCACGTTACAAAGTTCAAACGAACTTTGCGTTGACCATTGACTGGTCAAACTGAAAGTCAAACTCTGTTTGACTTTTTAAGCTAGAAAGCAATAAAAGAATGAAAGAAGGCTTACAAAAGGTCCTTGCTTGAACTAGATCTTATAAACTCTCAGGTATGAAGTTATAAAAACCCCAACTTAGAGAATTTTAGATCAAGTGTGAGGAATTCAAATGAAATGTGTAACAACTCTCACTAAAACTATTACTTAGTATATTAATTATCTAACTAGGAAACCCTAATTAAGAAACCCAAGTAATTCTGCATTAACCCTAAAATTTTCAGAACCATCGGAATCAGGATAAGGGCCCCTAAAACTCGGGGGGGGGGGGGGGGGGTGGGTAAACCCTAGTTGATATTATCTTAACAGTTTTATGTGTACGATGAATTTTAACGCAAGACCAACTCACCTGAGCTACTTGGACACGAAGCTACCCTATGGTAGACTGGTGTCCCTCGCGCCACGCGAAGGCCCCTTGCGCCACGCGAGGGCGCCATTTTTCATGTATAAATAGGGGAGTCTGGTACATGCAATTGTGCGTTGGTTCGACATAGAAATTCAATTCATACTCTGAAATATTGTAGAAACAGTCCCAAAACACACACGATTCACTACACGCTGCCGCGATAAACAGGGTAATAACTCGATCGCTATTACGATTCAACGTCCGATCGATTGAAACTATCCAACGGATGTTTAAGTGCTGCTCAAATTGGGTTTATACTTTGTCATTCGTCGTGATTCCGACAGGATGTTTGAGTACTTCTCGAACTCAGGCTATACTCTATCATTCGTTGTGAATCCGCTGGATGTTTAAGTATCGCACTTTGTCAATCGTTGTGAGGGTTTAATCTCGTGAATTGTCGTAACTGCTGTATTAGTTACTAACCCAGTTTGTGTGCATTGTTATTTAAATTAGGTTAAACAAGGCTAATCAGTAGGCTTATACACTGCTCGTTAAATCTGCAATGTGAGTCATTCTCTTTTTATCAAATTATTTCCAAAACCCTATTTATTTTCAAAGTTATAATTACAGGGATTAAGTCTTTGTAATCACCAAGTTACAACCGGTATATGGGGTTTTGTATACATTACTTGAAAATCTTCACCATTGGGGCAGCCAAGGGGTGATATGACCATAGTCACAGACATCATTGGACAACGGGAGGGCCAATGGGTCGAGTGACAAATACTGTGGGTAGTTGGTTGATATCAGGAACATTGTAATCGCTCTTAATACTGTAAATTATAACAAAATGTGTCATTTTCAGTAAACTGAATGATTCACTCAGTATTTCCCCGCTGACAAAACCTTTTTCAAACATGTTTCAGGTGATCTGTTGTGATCCAAGAAAAGTGCCGTGAAGCACTACAAGCTTAAAGAAGTGGCTCAATATAAATGAATAAAAAGAAACATGTTTTGTAAAATAAAGATTTCTGAGTGAAATCACCTTATTGTAAATTATAGGGTTTTATCCCTAAATTATGTAATAAAGTAAACAAACATTTTTAATACTAAAAGATCCTGTATTAAAGAGTTCCGCTGTCGCCTAAATTAAATACCACGGGATTTCCTGTTCCGCGGCTCTAGACCGGGGCTAGGGTCGTGACAGGAAAAGGTGGTATCAGAGCCACTGTTTTAAGCTTACGACTGATTTAAGCCTATTAAAGTATTTAAGGAATACTTAAGATTTCTAATTGCCATTCTGTGAATATGTGTTTTATTAATTGATTATTTGTTGGTTACAGTATGGGTAAACAAAGTCTTTCTGCTATCTACCACAAATTAGATACTACACCTAAAGAAAAAGGAACCTCATCTTCAAAATACCCCGCAGATCTAGAAGAAGGGATATTTGTCCGTAAGGCACAATATGAGAATCCTCTTACCCCAGAGAAAAGAAATTCGATTATTAGGAAAAGTCAGGAAAAAAGAAAGAAATCCCAATTCAAGAAAGTGAGGTTTAATCTAGAAACCCATGAAATAGGTAAAAATCCACCTTGGGAAGACAACCTAGATGAAAAATGGACAGACCTTTATATGTTAGCTATTGTAGCAGAAAATGCAAACCTCTAAAACTACCAATATCCTGATTGAGTATTAGCACTTTTATCCAGAACCCCACTACTCCGTAAATAAATAAACAAATCTTAGTGTGTTCTAAATTTTCCGTTATCCTTTGTAAAATTAGTCTTTCGATATGCAATAAAACTGAATATTTATTTAGATTTCATTATAAGATTTTAACTTAGCATTTTTGTGCATTTTGCATATATGCTAAACAGCATGAGTGAGCTATCTGGAGCATTTCAGAATCTCAATATCTATCCAGTACCAATCGAAGTCTCCAACGACTTTACTGGTTATTTTGCTGATGTTGAGAAACCCCTGGAATTTCAAGCTCCACCTCTGGAAAAGGCAAAACCTAAGAAAAGAAGAAGATATATAGGATGGAGGAAAGTACGCAGGAGGAAGCCAGCAACTAGGAAACTCCCCAAAGTAGAAAACCCTATGGATAACGGAAAAGGAATCGAGACCGGAGAGAGTTCTAGGCCAGCAGGGATAGAAATCAGGGAAAATTCTAGGCCAACAGGAATAGAAATTGGAGAGAGTTCTAAACAAACCGAAGAAGTAACATTTCAAGAAGAAATAGATCGCCTACTGGCAAACTGTGATACCATTAGACCTATCAACAACAACCTTTACCCTTATCATGCCGAAACCCAACTTCCAGTAAATCTGGAACCAGCTATTCCAGACCCTCTAATCCACACTCGACCTTTAGGTGAAATGGAAGAGTGGTGGACTAACGACTGACAATTCCAAAACATAATCAATAGTCCTTATACCTTTCTTCCTCAGTTTGATCCAGAACCTATCCCCAACCCGCCAATGAGCAACGAAAACTTAGCTGAACTACTCCAGTTTGGTGAAGAACTGATAGGTACAGGGAATAGGATCCGGGAAATAGGAGAACAAATCTCCTGGAAATATGACGAAAGGGAGCGTCGCTATTGAAATGCCAGTTGACAAAGAAATAGTGGGTTAGGAAGCTGTGGTTGTATAATAACAAGTAGTAACAAACATATAACACTGTAAAATAGAAATAAAACGTTGTAAGATAAACAGTGTGTATGGATGCCTATATAATCTATAAAAAAATGAAATGAAAGTCAAGAAATCAACAATTTTGGCTATATGTGTTGTAAAAGTTTATGAGCTTGTGTGTAATTGTTTTGTTATATTTAACTATCAATTATTGGGTACTAATAAATTACACTTATAATAATTATCAGATGGAAACGCTAATAATGAACCAGTTAATGAAGTAAACAATCTGAGCAAAATCAGGAAAACCAATTTATGACTAGACAAGATATCGAGAACATTGTTGCTCAAGGGATAGCCAATGCTATTCCAGCAATCCTGGCTGCTGCTCAGAAACCTGCTGAACCTCAACAAATCATTCCTAGTAAACGTACTCCGAAGATAACGGCAGTAATAGCATAAATGGAGGTGGCAATCATGACGATAATAATCCACGGAAGGCCCCACTTCCTAAGAAAATGAAAGTTGCAACGCCTGGTTGCACTCACAAAGAATTTCTTGCCTGTAAACCAGCAGAATTTGCAGGTAATGAAGGGGCCACTGCAACACTGCGATGGTTAGAGAAAACCAAAGCTGTAATTGCAATAAGTAAATGTGACATAGACGATCAGGTCATGTATGCGTCAAATTTGTTCAAAGAAGGGGCGCTAGAATGGTGGAACACGGTATTACAAGCAAAAGGAAGAAGGTTGGCCTATGCCATGAACTGGGAAGAATTTAAGAGTCTTGTAGAAAGAAAATTCTGTCCCGAATATGAAAAAGATCAAATGGCAAATAAGTTCCTAAATCATCGTATGACGGGTGTATATTGTCGCGGTTATACTTCGACATTCTTTGAATATGCTAGAGTGGTACCAACACTGGCTTCGCCAGAACCGGTACTCATTTCTCGCTATATTTGGGGACTAATTAGTGAAATCCGTAACATCGTTAAAGCTGCGAGACCTCATACTATTAACGATGATGTTGAATTAGCTAATACCCTAACTGATGAACTGGTACGCACAAGAGATGGAAACAGGAAGAAGGAATTGGCTGAGAAAATTACCCAAGGATTTCGTACGGGTAATAATAACAGTTTCAAAAGAAGAGGAACAGGGCAATCTTCAACCCCGCCATTCTGCAGAAATTGCAAAAGGAAACATTTTGGAAGATGCAATGTAACCTGCAATTTTTGCAAATCTGTAGGACATAGTGAAGAAAACTGCAGAAAGAAAACCATAGTCTGCTTTAACTGTGGAGAAGCAGGGCATTTCAAAACAAAATGTCCTAAATTAGTTAAAACAGCAGACAACAAAGGCAAGCCAGCTGACGGAGCTACCAAGAAGAATGCACGAGCATTCCAGTTGACTACTCAGGAGGCGGAACTTATCCCAGATGTGATAGCTGGTACATTCTTAGTCCATAACATATACGCTAAAGTACTATTTGACTCTGGTGCCAACCAAAGTTTTATCAATACTTCATTCTGCCAAGCTCTTAATTTACCATTAACCACCCTTAGGCAGATTTTTACAGTCGAAACGGCAGATGGAAACTCTGTTAATATAAATAAGGTTTTGCAAGACGGAAAAATAGAACTTTTAGGCCATAAGTTTTCTGCAAAACTGTTACCTATGAAATTAGCCGGATTCGATGTAGTGTTAGGAATGGATTGGTTAGTAGCCAACCATGCAAGAATTTTATGTGATAAAAATTCCGTAGAAATTCGTACCCCTACAGGAGAGGTAATTTTAATTACTGGAGATAAGCCACGAAAACCATTGAAATTTATCTCAGTAATGAAGTTGGCTAGTTATTCAAGAAAACAAGAAGTAGTGTATATGATTTCCGTAATCATTAACACTAAAAGTAGGGAACTTCAGGACATCCCTGTAGTCTCGGAATACCCAGATGTTTTTCCAGAAGAATTACCCGGGTTACCACCTGACAGAGAAGTAGAATTTAGAATTCATCTAATTCCTGGAACTACACCAATAGCCAAGGCACCTTGTCGATTAGCACCCACTGAAATGCTAGAACTGAAAAAGCAATTAGATGAATTATTAAGCAAAGGATTTATACAACCTAGTTCATCCCCTTGGGGAGCACCAGTGTTGTTTGTGAAAAAGAAAGACGGATCGATGCGAATGTGTATTGATTATAGGGAGCTGAATAAGGTTACAATTAAGAATCGATACCCATTACCTAGGATTGACGATCTTTTTGATCAACTCCAAGGAGCTAGGAATTTTTCTAAGATAGACTTACAATCCGGATATCACCAGCTGAAGGTACAAGAAGAAGACATACCTAAAACTGCTTTCAGAACTAGGTATGGTCATTACGAGTTTACAGTCATGCCCTTCGGATTAACCAATGCTCCTGCAGCATTTATGGACATGATGAACATAATCTGTAAACCGTATTTGGATAAATTTGTAATCGTATTCATTGATGATATACTTATTTACTCCAAAAGTCAGGAGGAACATTGTGAGCACCTGCATGCACTCTTAACTTTGTTAAGAAAGGAAAAGCTTTACGCCAAATTCTTGAAATGCGAATTTTGGTTGCAAGAAGTACAATTTTTAGGTCATGTGGTGGATCACGAAGGCATTCACGTAGATCCTGCTAAAATAGAAGCAATCACCAAATGGAAGGTCCCACAAACGGATATGGAAATTAGAAGTTTTCTAGGCTTAGCTGGATACTATAGACGATTTATTAAGGATTTTTCCAAGATAGCTGTACCATTAACTAAGCTAACCTGTAAAACAGTTAAGTTTGAATGGGGACCCAAACAGGAAGAGGCTTTTAAGATATTAAAACAAAGGTTGACAAATGCTCCAATTTTAGCTTTGCCAGAAGGAACTGAAAATTTTGAAGTATATTGTGATGCTTCAAAAGTAGGATTCGGATGTGTATTGATGCAATGCAAGAAGGTAATTGCGTATGCCTCCAGGCAATTGAAGAAGCACGAGGAGAATTATACGACTCATGATTTAGAATTAGGAGCCATAATTTTTGCCCTTAAGATTTGGAGACATTATCTGTATGGAAGTAAATTTACTGTATATACAGATCACAAAAGTGTAAGGTACATATTTGGGCAAAAAGAATTGAACATGAGGCAAAGAAGATGGATGGAAATTCTAAGCGACTACGACTGTGATATTCAATATCACGAAGGAAAGGCGAATGTAGTTGCAGATGCCTTAAGTCGTAAGTGTCATGAGAAGCAACGATGAGTTCGTATGCTTAGATTAAATCTACAATTAGATTTAATGGAACAATTGAAGAAAGTTCAGGAAAAGGCAATTGAGGACGATGCTGAAGGAATGAAAGGTTATGTAAAGGAACTAGAACAAGGAAATGATGGAATTTGGAGATTCCACAAGAAAAGAATTTGGGTACCTAAGCAGGGGGAATTAAGAAATAAAATTTTAGAAGAAGCTCATAAATCTAGATATACCATGCATCCACGAAACAATAAGATGTATCAAGATTTAAGAAATAATTTTTGGTGGATAGGAATGAAAAAGGATATAGCTGAATATGTATCTAAGTGTCTTACTTGTTCACAAGTTAAGGCAGAACACCAAAAACCTTCAGGACTACTACAACAGTTAGAAATGCCGGTATGGAAATGGGAACTCATAACAATGGATTTTGTTACTAAGTTACCCAAAACCAGAAAAGGTAATGATGCGATTTGGGTAATTGTGGATCGATTAACCAAATCAGCCCATTTTCTACCGATGAAGGAAACCTTTAGCATGGAAAGGTTAGCCAAATTGTATGTAGATGAAGTAGTATCTTTACATGGAGTCCCACTCTCCATTGTATCGGATAGGGATAGTCGTTTCACTTCCCATTTCTGGACTAGTTTCCAAAAAGCAATGGGAACCCGACAAAATTTAAGTACTGCATATCATCCTCAAACAGACGGACAAAGTGAAAGGACTATACAAACCTTGGAAGACATGCTCTGAGCATGTGTAATTGATTTCAGTGGTAATTGGGATAACCACTTACCCTTAATTGAATTCTCCTATAATAATAGTTATCACTCAAGCATCGAAGCTGCTCCATTCGAAGCACTGTATGGACGCAAGTGCAGAACTCCAGTTTGTTGGGCAGAAATAGGAGAAAGCCAATTATCAGGTCCTGAAATTGTGCAAGAAACCACTGACAAAATAACTCAAATCAAAGAAAGACTGAAGACTGCTAGAGATCGCCAGAAAAGCTACGCAGACAATCGCTACAAGCAACTAGAATTTCAAGTCGGAGACAAAGTACTTTTGAAAGTCTCTCCTTGGAAAGGAGTAGTACGATTTGGTAAGAAAGGAAAGCTGAGTCCAAGGTACGTAGGACCATTTCCAATAATGCACCGAATAGGACCAGTTGCTTATCGATTACAACTATCAGAAGAACTAGCTGGAGTACATGATGTATTTCATGTATCCAATCTCAAGAAATGTTTATCAGACGAATCCCTGGTAGTACCTCTTCCAGAGATAGAGGTAAACGAAAAGTTAAAATTTGTAGAGAAACCACTGCAAATAGAAGACAAGAAAGTCAAGTTTCTCAAACACAAGCGACTAGTGCTAGTCAAAGTCAAGTGGGATTCCAAGAGAGGACCAGATAAACTTGGGAGCTGGAATCCGAAATGAATCGGAAATATCCTCAATTATTCCAGTAAATCTCGAGGACGAGATTTTTTATTAAGGTGGGGAGGATGTAACAACTCTCACTAAAACTATTACTTAGTATATTAATTATCTAACTAGGAAACCCTAATTAAGAAACCCAAGTAATTCTGCATTAACCCTAAAATTTTCAGAACCATCGGAATCAGGATCAAGGCCCCTAAAACTCAGGGGGGGTAAACCCTAGTTGATATTATCTTAACAGTTTTACATGTACGATGAATTTTAACGCAAGACCAACTCACCTGAGCTACTTGGACACGAAGCTACCCTATGGTAGACTGGTGTCCCTCGCGCCACGCGAAGGCACCTCGCGCCACGCGAGGGCGCCATTTTTCATGTATAAATAGGGGAGTCTGGTACATGCAATTGTGCGTTGGTTCGACGTAGAAATTCAATTCGTACTCTGAAATATTGTAGAAACAGTCCCAAAACACACACGATTCACTACACTCTGCCGCGATAAACAAGGTAATAACTCGATCGCTATTACGATTCAACGTCTGATCGATTGAAACTATCCAACGGATGTTTAAGTGCTGCTCAAATTGGGTTTATACTTTGTCATTCGTCGTGATTCCGACAGGATGTTTGAGTACTGCTCGAACTCGGGCTATACTCTGTCATTCGTTGTGAATCCGCTGGATGTTTAAGTATCGCACTTTGTCAATCGTTGTGAGGGTTTAATCTCGTGAATTGTCGTAACTGCTGTAATAGTTACTAACCCAGTTTGTGTGCATTGTTATTTAAATTAGGTTAAACAAGGCTAATCAGTAGGCTTATACACTTCTCGTTAAATCTGCAACGTGAGTCATTCTCTTTTTATCAAATTATTTCCAAAACCCTATTTATTTTCAAAGTTATAATTACAGGGATTAAGTCTTTGTAATCACCAAGTTACAGCCGGTATGTGGGGTTTTGTATACATTACTTGATAATCTTCACCATTGGGGCAGCCAAGGGGTGATATGACCATAGTCACAGACATCATTGGACAACGGGAGGGCCAATGGGTCGAGTGACAAATACTGTGGGTAGTTGATTGATATCAGGAACATTGTAATCGCTCTTAATACTGTAAATTATAACAAAATGTGTCGTTTTCAGTAAACTGAATGATTCACTCAGTATTTCCCCGCTGACAAAACCTTTTTCAAACATGTTTCAGGTGATCTGTTGTGATCCAAGAAAAGTGCCATGAAGCACTACAAGCTTAGAGAAGTGGCTCAATATAAATGAATAAAAAGAAACATGTTTTGTAAAATAAAGATTTCCCAGTGAAATCACCTTATTGTAAATTACAGGGTTTTATCCCTAAATTATGTTATAAAGTAAACAAGCATTTTTAATACTAAAAGATCCTGTATTAAAGACTTCCGCTGTCGCCTAAATTAAATACCACGGGATTTCATGTTCCGTGGCTCTGGACCTGGGCTAGGGTCGTGACAAAATGCAAGGCTATTTATACCTGTTGCAAGATCACAAGATCATGACACATGTTTGTGTGGCCAAGAAGCAAGAAATCATGGCCCTACAAGTGTTAGGAACTGATTGGGAACCTTGGTGATCACTTAAACTTGCCCATCACACAAAGAAGTTACCATAACAGCCCATGAAGTAACAACAGATTGCTAAAAAATGATTTCTGGTCACTGGCATGTTCACACAGCCCGCGTAAGGATAGGGGGGAACCTTACGCCGCCCGCCTGGCCCTCACAGATCAGCAAAGTTTCACATATTAACAGCTTTGGTCCCTGCATGTGTTCAAGTACATTTTAGGCACTTTTGACACCCGTTAAGCGATTTTCAAGGCTCTACAAGATCAATAAAGTTTAGAGGACTCAAAATGTGCTTGGAAAACTCTCGGATGTTGGCTCGTTTGGTCGTACGGTCGCGTTATTCGCTAAGTTACGACGAAACTCAAACGGACGCGAAAACGAACCAAATTAAGCGACGAATGGAATTTTTGCATGCCGATCACTAAAATAAAAAATATTTTAGTGTGTACAAAAATTTTGGATATCCGGATGTGGCCAGAACGTAAGATATGCACGAAAATGCAAACTTACGCTGTTTTTGACACTTTTAGCCCCTGTAAGATTATATAAGCATGTTTTCGCACACCGAACCTATCAAAGCTTATTTCTAAGCTATGTTTAGGTTATTTATGGTATGTTTAGCTTATGATCAAGTTCTGGACTGTACGTTTCCATACGAAACGGTAGACTTTTGCAAGTTGACGCAAATAGTCCCCGTGAGCGAATAAACTTGTTTTTGCCATACCAAAGCCTTCAAAACTTATTTCTAAGTTATGTAAAGGTTATTTAAAGTATGTTAAGTTTATGATGCTGTTCCGGAGTGTTTGTCGCGTTAAACTAATCGCGTTTACGCATCAGTTTGCGTATAACTCTCTAGAAAGCGGTATAGAGTTCAAAATCGATCAAAAATCAACATGTGCATAAAATCAAACATAAATGACAAACATTGGGATCAAAACTCATTGTTTTATTAATATTGTATTGTTCAGAGTTTGTAAAATGATTACACAAGCACAGATGTCACACTTCTTCTTAGAAGATGTCAATACATGGGAACGTCGATACCAGCAACCCTCTGCCAACGACAGCGGCAGAGCTACAAGAGCGCATTCCACAGGCCATTGCATAGCATGAGGCCCTTCGCTCCGAACACGATGGAGGTACCCCAGGAAATAATCCACCCAACGGTTGCACCTACAAGTAGTTCTTGAGCCACAAACCTCGAGACTTCGACGGCACTGGGGGTGACCTAGCTTTTGTGCGTTGGGTTGAGAAGACGAATTATGTGTTGCGATTAAGTAAATGCACCCCAGAACATCAGGTCACATACATAGCTGGACTACTTCTAGATGGGGCTCTGTCATGGTGGAACCTTCAGGTTCAGATGATGGGCGAGACTACTGCGTATGCTTTAACGTGGGATGAACTGAAGGAACTGATGTGTAAAAGATATTGCTCTAGGGCAGAAGTCCAGAAGTTGGAGACTGAACTGTGGAACTTGAAAATGGAAGGCCCAAAGATAACTGAGTATGTGTAGAGATTTGACGATTTATCACAACTTGCTTCGCGTTTGGTGGAACCAGAATCCAGGAAGATCAAACGCTTCATCAGGGGACTGGCACCTCAGATTGTATGTCTGGTGACAACATCTAAGCCTCCATCGATCACCGAGGCTATCGACTTAAGTGTGGCGTTCACTGAAGAAGTGGTTAGACTAGGAAAATTTTCCACTACGGAAGAGAAAAAGGAGACCCCTGTAGAGCTATCTGGAGATAACAAGAGAAAGTTCGCAAACTTCAGGAAGGGTACCCGGGTGAATAGCAAGAACAGGGCCAAGAAGGGAAAAGAGTACATGGGTATCCTACCTAAGTGCGACAATTTTCTACGTTATCATGTCGGATGATGTAAATATGGAAAATGTGATAAATGTGGCAAGAGGGGGCATCCCAAGGAGACTTGTAGGCAAGGTACTGAACCTAGAAATGGAGGCCAAGATGGTAGTGAGAATCACGAAGGAAACAACGACAACGACAACTATCAAGGCAGGACGAGTGACAAACATAAACGTGCTCAAGATTGCCTTAACTGTGGGAGCAAAAATCATTTTAGAAAATACTGCCCTAAGAAGAATCAGGCACAGGGATGAAGGCTCAATAGCGAAGCTAGGGAGACACACCAGAATCCAAACAAGGTTATCCATACGTTCCATATTAGTCAACATTATGCATATATACTACTTGATATTATTACAAATTTTAGCTTCGCATCTTCAGAGTTTGAGAGTTACTTGGTTTAGTAGCCAGTAAGTAAGATAACCCGTACTCGATAGAATTAGTTAAAGGGAAGCTTCAACGTGGAAATTGGGATAGATTGGTTGTCAAGCAATCGAGCGGAGATTGATATCCGCATACCGATGGCGAACGAAGAAACGATCGTGACTCATGAAGCCGGATACGCCTCTACAAATTACTAGTTGCTTGAAGGCACGAAAGTTGTTGCGTAAATGATGTGACGTTTGCTTAGCTCATGTTGTGGACAAGGGAGCCGAAGAACCAAAACACGAAGATATCCCTGTGATAAGGGAATTTCCTGAAGTCTTCCCCGAAGACTTGCCAGAATTATCTCCTCAACGACAAGTCGAATTTCGCATCAATCTGATTCCAGGCGCAGTGCCTGCAGTCAATGCACCATAGCGACTTACACCTTCGGAGATGCAAGGATTATCAGCGTAATTTCAGTAGTTGATAGAGAAGAAAGATAACAGACCAAGTTTCCCGCTTTGGGTAACCCCAGCTTTGCTCGTCAAGAAGGAGGACGATAGCTTTCGTACGAACATCAACTACTAGGAGCCGAACAAGCTAACCAACAACAGTCGGTGATTCTTGCTGAGGATTAATGAATTATTTATTTAACTAACTGTGAGGATCCAACTACTATTACACGACTAATCAATGATCGAGTGTCATTAACTGTGAATTCAGGGAGAAAGTATACCCGGAAGTTGTGGGACAATAACTTGTTTTAAACATATACAAAAATTGTGTTTCCTACACAATGCACAAAATAGTTTTACGCAGAATACGAAACTTTGAGAATCTAGAAAACATGTACTTAGGACCTTTGGGAACCCAGGTCCAAACTCGGAAAGGTTGCTTAGGAACCACACCTGTTGACTCAAGCAAACCCCACTATCCTGACATATGTGCTATTTCCGTAAACCAAACAGAAAGTACTCAGATTTCTTTAAGATCTTCACTTTTACTTCTAGCGAGTAGATGTTTGCATCTCTACTCCCCTTAACGATAGTTGCATCGCGTTAATTTTCTTCGCTGAGAGCGAACACACATTTGCTTCGATACCTGGTCATTTCTTCATTTTAGAAAATACTTATTGTTTCATTACTTGAAAACTTATGTGTTACGCATGCACCATTTGCTACACACGCGGTTTCATTTCGAATAAACGTTTCATTAAAGTTCAAATATTATGTTGCTAAATCCAATTACTGATTTGTGATTCGAATGACCTACATCGTGGTAATTGTTGGCTTCCTTGTTATCAAGATAACACACCTTCTAGAAACTTCTTTTATTTCAAGTCACACCCCGACCACGTAAAACATCAAATCGTGGCGGAAACATCGGGGAGTGTTGTAACAAAATTATTGTTTCATAACCATGGCATTAAAAGTTATGTTTTATTATTCAAACATGAAAGTTACATTGTCTTAAACGAAAGAAAACGAGAGTACAATACAGAATTAAACTAGTTCTATCTTCATTTTTAAGTCCCTAAGGCACAGGTCCGCCCTAGTATGTCACGATCATCCTATGCAACAGCTCTTGAAAACACATGTGAAAATAGGTACGTCAGCATAAAAATGCCTGTGAGATACATAGGTTTAATGAAAATAGGATTCATGACTTAGGTTTAAAGAAAAATGTTAAATAAAAAAAAATTAGTCATGAATCTTGTTAAGTGTTTTCTTTTATAAATCATTTGAAAAGCGATAAAATCAGATGACATGTATATATAAAAGAAAAATGTATGGTTAAATGAATAACCAAGTAAAATGAGTTTGTATAAATTAAGTTATTTGTAAAACAATGATTAAGTAAAAGTATGTTGTATATGTAATGTATCTAAACTGAAATGATTTAAATAACGCTACGATATGTAATATCATACAAGCACTTATATATAGAAAGTACCAGCGGCGTATCCACCATGCTTGTATCATATTACGCATGCCTCGTTACTTAAATCACTCAAACAAACCACCAAATTGTAATGTTCAAACCAATAGTCAAATGTTTATGTGTAAACCAAGTCCAAATGTAAAGCATGTAATGTGTAAACAAATGTCCTGTATGGTAAGTAAAAAGTAACTACTTGAACCAAAAGTAAAAATGTACAAAACAAAGTGCTTTGAATAAATCAAAAAGTCATGTTTTGCAAAATAAATGCATATTTTACTGATACAAACACTTATTGGTAAGTTAAACGCATACGTTCAAGCCTTGAGACAGTAGGATAACCTTAGAGTAAAGGTTATCAAAAATGTTTTCGGATTCAGTCATTCCTTTCATCCAAACAAACCTAGGATGTCATGAATGGGAGTTGTCAAGTCCTATGGTACCACTACTTACTACCGAGCAGCGTAGCAAATGTTAATGAACGTATTTTAGTCCCGTTGTACAAACCAAATGTCATACCAATTGTAAACATGTTATATGAAAATAATGTACTATGTATGCTAAGTTAACATACAAAGTAGAAAAGTCATGTAAATCAATGTGCTAGCATGCTCAGTAAACATACATAGCAGAAATGTAATGTAAAACAATGTACTAAATATGCTAAGTTAACATACAAAGCAGAAAAGTCATGTAAATCAATCTGCTAGCATGCTAAGTAAACATACATAGCAAAAGAAGAAGTAATGTAGAACAATGTGCTAGCATGCTAAGTAAACATA
The DNA here is from genome assembly GCA_030545235.1 of Helianthus tuberosus. Taxonomy (NCBI): domain Eukaryota; kingdom Viridiplantae; phylum Streptophyta; class Magnoliopsida; order Asterales; family Asteraceae; genus Helianthus; species Helianthus tuberosus. The sequence goes on from JARYGA010047049.1 coordinate 30,918, forward strand.
CATATCAAAACATAATGAAATCATGTACTATAATTGTACCAATGAACATAGCAAGCATACGATGTGAAAACATGGAAAGCACGAAAGTAACAAGTAGGCACATGTGTTTCACCCCAAAACATTTGAAAAACAGTAAAAGAGGGGTCTATGTACTTACTTGAGATTTCTCAATAGACCTAGGATAACCACCAACCAATGCTAGAAGATCACTGAATCAAACGGCACCTAATATAGGTAACTACGTTAATAAACGGACATAATCGGAGGATCGGGTAGCATGAGGGTTCGTAAACCAAACGAGTGTAAGAACTAATGTAATATGGTTTATTAAAGCCTACATACTAAAACGGAACCTATCCTAAGTGCTTTTGACCCATTACGACTTGTTTAGGTAGCTTACGCTACTTTAACGCGTCGTTCGCATAAAACGCGTTCGGACCGCCTAACTAGTCCTATGATAAGTAAAATATGCCTTAACATGTCTAATATTGTTGCCAAATCAGTTTAGATGTCAAAAATTATGTTACATCTGCTTAAAATGAATTTTGGCGTAAAAAGGGCATTTTGGTAATTTACCTAAGGCATATAAACTACCTATCATACAACTAACTAAACGTCGTGACCATAAGGTATAACCTTGGAAGGTTATTCCCTATACAACTATGGTCACCTAATGTGTTTGGTCGGATCCTAAAGATCAACTAAATGGGTCAGGTTCGAAAGTATAAACGATTGTTTAGATCGCTTACCTTACGACCCTATATAAGCACAAATCTAAAAGTGACGAGTTAAACATGTTAAAACATGTTTAACGTGTTTAGAAAACAGGTTTGGTATCAGAACAAACGGTTTTGATACCTAAAAGTAGTTTGGTTACAAAATACGCAAGAATACGCATTTTGGCCGAAACTACGACTCGTCACTAAGCCTAGATAACGTGGTAATCAGTAGGTATAGTCACTAGGGACTATAACCATCGTGATTACGCTCACGTTATGAAGTTCAAACGAACTTCATGTTGACCAAAAACTGGTCAATGCAGAAAGTCAAACACAGTTTGACTTTTAAGCTAAAAACGCATAAAAGAACGAAGGAATACTTACAAGAGGTCCAAGAATGGAGGTTTTGATCTAATAATTCCAAGGTATGAAGGTTTATCCTTCAACTTAGGGAAAAATCTGATCAAGGTGTGAATTGGGGTTGAAATGGGTGGGGGTATTTATAGATTTCTTTGGACCGTTAAGATCGTTCATCGAAAACCGTGCTTCGATCTCATCCGTACATGTGCACCCATGGTTTTGTAATACCATGAGCACATCAAAATGACCCCTAGTATCATAAAATACCATGTGCAAGAGTGTATAAATGCTGGAAACAGCTAAAAATTGATTATGTGCAGATCTGGGAGATCTTCACGGCCCGCGTAAGAGACAAGCAGGGCTTACGCGGCCCGCTTGGTCTTCTGATCTGCACATAAGTTTCTAATTTAACAGTTTTGGTCCCTGCAGTGTTTCTAAGCTCATTTTGACATGTTTAAGGCTCGTTAAGCCAACTTTAAGGCCCTAAAATGATGCCCTAACATTCTGGACATGAAACATGCTCAAAAATATGCCGGATGTCAGTTTGTTTGGTCGTACGATCGCGATATTCGCTTAATTACGACGAAGTGCGCACGAACGTGAAAAAACGATCCAAATTACGTGACGAATGGATTTTTATTATGCCAAACACTAAAATAAAATATTTTAATGCTTACATAAATTTTTGGATGTCCGGATGTATTCAGAACGCAAGTTATGCGCGAAAATGCAAACTTATGCACTTTTTGACGCTTTTAGCACACTGAAGCCCTCAAAACCTATTTCTAAGCTATGTAAAGGATATTTAGGGTGTGTTTAACTTGTGATCAAGTTCCAGAATGTTCGTTACAGTTCAAATTGGCATACTTTCGCAGTTTGTCGAATTTAGTCCATGTAAGCGAATAAAGTTGATTTTGCCATACCAAAGCCTTCAAAACTTATTTCTAAGTTATGTAAAGGTTATTTAAGTATGTTAAGCATAAATTGATGTTCCAGAGTATTTTTCGCGTTAAACTGATTACGTTTACGCACCAGTTTACGTATAACTCTCCAGAAAGAGATATAGAGTTTGAAATTGAATAAAAGCCAAAACATGAAAAATGTCAAACATAAACAAACAAAAATTGAGATCAAATAACTTTATTTCATTGATAACTGAATTGTTTACAATGATTACAAGCACATATGTCACAGTCTCCCCTACTTGTGGAAATTTCGTCCTGAAATTTATTTAGAGGAAACTCGTGAGAATTGATGCGGATACTTCGCCTTCATTTGATCTTCACATTCCTAATTAAACTCAGGTCCACGTTTAGATTCCCAGCGAACTTTGACCAGTGGAATGCGCTTGCGTTTAAGCCATTTGACTATACGGTCCATGATTTCCACAGGTTTCTCAACAAAATGTATCGTGTTATCAACACGAATTTCGTCAAGTGGTATGTGGAGGTTCTCCTCAGCTAAACACTTCTTGAGATTGGACACGTGGAAGATTGGATGAACATTTCCAAGTTCAGGAGGTAACTCAAGTCTGTAGGCTACCTTACCGATTCTTTCGATGATCTTGAATAATCCAACATATCTAGGTGCAAGTTTTCCTGTCTTTCCAAATCTGATCACACCTTTCCAAGGTGAGACCTTAAGTAATACACGATCACCGACTTGAAATTCCAAGGGATTGCGTCGTCGGTCCGCGTAACTCTTTTGACGGCTTCGAGCTGTCTGAAGGTTATCACGAACTTTCTTAACCTTATCAGTTGTCTCTAGAATGAGGTCAGGTCCAGTAAGTTGAGCCTCACCGATCTCATTCCAGCAGACTGGTGAACGACATTTTCGACCATAGAGAGCCTCGAAATGAGCCATGTTGATGCTGGAGTGATAACTGTTGTTGTAGGAGAATTCAATCAATGGAAGATGTGAATCCCAACTACCACCAAAGTCAATCACACAAGCTCTAAGCATATCCTCCAAGTTCTAGATTGTTCTTTCAGATTGACAATCAGATTACGGATGATAAGTAGTGCTCAGATTAAGTTGGGTCCCGATAGCAGATTGCATGGTTCTCCAAAAACGAGAAGAGAAGCAAGCATCTCTGTCAGAAATAATGTTCAAAGGAACACCGTGTCGAGATATAATTTCATCCACATAAATTTTAGCAAGCTTTTCAGCAGATAGATCCTCACGGATCGGCAAGAATTGCGCTGACTTTGTAAGACGATCAACAACTACCCAGATGGCATCATGACCTTTCTTTGTGTGCGAAAGTTTGGTAATAAGATCCATAGCAATGCTTTCCATTTCCAAACTGGAATCTCTGGTTGCTCCAATAAACCAGAAGGATGTTGGTGTTCAGCCTTAACCTTAAGACAAGTAAGGCATTTTGAAACGTACAAGGCAATGTCTTTCTTCATACCAGGCCACCAATACTGAGTACGAAGATCCTTATACATCTTATCTGAGCCAGGATGAATAGAATAACGAGACTTATGGGCTTCATCCATAAGCAAGGTGCGAAGATCATCTAGGCTTGGGACCCACAAACGGTCCATGAAATAATATGATCCATTGTCCTTCAGAACAAGATCGGGCTTAATGTGATAGGGTAATTCCTTACTCATCAAACCTTGTGAAACACAAGTATGTTGAGCCTGAGAAATGCGGGTTTGGATATCAGATTGAGCTTGAATATCAGATTGAACACGAACACAATAAAGCTTAGTACGTTCCTTACGACTCAATGCGTCAGCCACAACATTCGCCTTACCAGGATGGTAGCGAATTTCGAAATCATAGTCGTTTAGAAGTTCAACCCAACGTCGTTGCCTCATGTTGAGTTCTTTCTGATCAAAGATATGCTGAAGACTCTTGTGGTCAGTGAAAACCACGCATTTTGCACCATACAAATAATGTCTCCAGATTTTAAGAGCAAATACAACTGCACCTAACTCAAGATCATGAGTGGTGTAGTTCTTCTCATGCACCTTTAACTGCCTTGATGCGTAGGCTATGACTTTGTTCCTTTGCATCAGAACACAGCCAAGACCCAAATTCGATGCATCACAATACACGACAAAATCATCATTGCCCTCAGGCAATGATAGAATAGGCGCGTCTCAAAGTTTCTGCTTCAAGGTCTGGAATGCTTCCTCTTGTATAGACCCCCATTCAAAGGGTTTGTTCTTCTGAGTTAGAGCAGTTAGGGGAACTACAATCTTCGAGAAGTTCTCTATGAAGCGGCGGTAATAACCCGCAAGACCAAGAAAAGAACGAACCTCAGTAGGAGTAGTATGCGTATCCCAATCCTTAATCGCACTGATCTTGGAGGGATCTACATGAATACCTTGTTCGTTAACGATATGTCCCAAAAATTGAACTTCCTTAAGCCAAAATTCGCACTTGGAGAACTTAGCAAAAAGTTGCTCTTTCTTTAGGAGTTCTAGAGTAAGACGAAGATGTTGTTCATGATCAGCTCGCGTCTTGGAATATATCAAGATGTAATCAATAAAAACGATGATGAACTTATCTAAATAAGGCTTGCAGACCCTATTCATCAAGTCCATGAAAACAGCAGGAGCATTAGTCAAACCGAAAGGCATAACTGTGAACTCATAATGCCCATATCGAGTGCAGAAAGCAGTCTTGGGAATATCTTCTTCATGCACACGAAGCTGATGATACCCAGAACGCAGATCAATCTTTGAGAAATAAGAAGCACCCTGTAACTGGTCAAAGAGATCATCAATGCAAGGTAGGGGATAGCGATTCTTGATGGTACGCTTATTAAGCCCACGGTAATCGATGCACATCCTGAAAGATCCATCCTTCTTCTTGACAAAAAGAACAGGAGCACCCCAAGGTGAAAAGCTAGGACGAATAAAACCTTTGTCAGAAAGCTCCTGAAGCTGCTTAGACAACTCTTGCATCTCAGACGGTGCAAGACGATATGGAGATCTGGCAATAAGATTTGCACCAGGTACAAGATCAATACGGAACTCGACTTGGCGCGCTGGGGGTAAACCAGGTAACTCTTCGGGAAATAACTCCGGATAATCCCGAATAACAGGGATATCTTTAATAGACTTACCTTTGCCTTTATCTGCTACAACATGTGCCAAGAAAGCGACGTAGTTCTTTCGCAGATACTTTCGAGCTTGAAAACAAGACATGAGCTTGAGACTGCTAGCAGGTTTCTCACCAGGAACCTGTAGGATCTCACCTGTCGAGAGCGGAACACGAACAATCTTCTCGAAACAAACTACCTCTGCGTGATGCTTGGCTAACCAATCCATACCCACAATAATGTCGAAGCTTCCAAGTTGCATTGGCGTGAGGTCGACAGGAAAAAGATGGTCGTTAAAGTTCAACTGGCAGTTACGAAGAACAGAATCGAGAACAACGGGTTCACCACTAGCAACTTATACTGTCAAAGGCTTACCTAGTTTCGTTCTAGACACGCGAAGCAATGGCTCAAAAGATAATGACACAAAACTCTTATCGGCACCTGAATCAAAAAGAACAGATGCAGGTTGATTATTAACAAAGAATGTACCGTTGACCACTTCATTGTCTGCTTGCGCCTCTTGTGCATTCATGTTAAAGACTCGACCTCGAGCCTGAGCCTGAGCTGGATTCGCATTAACCAGTCTTAGACACTGGTTTTGGTAGTGGGTCAGATCACCACAGTTATAACAAGAACCAGGTGGGTAGTGAGGTCGTGCAGCCTGAGCCTATTGCTGAGCATGAGGCTGAGCAACTTGTTGAGCCGGGTTCTGAGCTGCCCGATTCTGATTGGCAGGAATGCGGCATGTGGCAGCAAGATGACCAGGTCTTCCACAGTTGGTGCAATGACGACACTGGAGGTGCGGCTGATGATGACCGTTACACATGTTGCACAAAGGTGCATTGCCAAGATAAGGTTTCTTGGCAAGTGGTTGCGCAGGCTGATTTGGTGCAGCTTGATTTGCCTGCGTAGTAACGGCGAAATTTTGGGAAGCCTTTCGCTTCCTAGAACCCTTCGAGGAATCAGAATCCTTACCCTTTTTATTTTTACCTTTCTTGCTATCCCCTTTGTCAGACGACTGCTTCTTACCCTTGTCGCCCTTCCTGTGTAACTTCCCCTTCCGAACCTGCGACTCAGTCAATGTCGCAGATAGCTCGATTGCCTGACGAACTGTGGTAGGGTTACTACCAGTAATGATGTCTTGTACAGAGTCAGGTAAGCCATCAATATATCTCTCGATAGCCTTCTCGAGTGGGGTAACCATGGTTGGGCATAACAAACTCAGCTCTTCATACCTGTCAGTATAAGCCCGGTGCTCGCCACAGTCCTGCTTTAGATCATCAAACTCTCTTTCCAAAGCTCTCATATCATGACGAGGACAAAACTCCCTAATCATAAGAGCCCTAAGTTCAGCCCATGTTTCTGCTAAAGCAACCTCAGCACCACGATCTCTCATAACCCCGTTCCACCATGTAAGAGCCCTCTTCTGAAATACACTTGAAGTAAACTCGACTTTCTGATTTTCAGGACACTGAACATGAGGAAACGTACTCTCAATACTCTCGAACCACTGTAGGAGCCCAGTTGCTCCTTCAGAACCACTAAACTTGAGTGGTTTAGCCCAGTTAAAACTCTTGAAATTTCATGGAGCATTCTGGTTATTGTTGGCTTGGTTCACTTGAGCTATAATGTTTGGGAATACTGCAGCCATATGTTGCGCCATGATATCTGCCATTTCGACATTAGATAGCGGGTTTTCGCGTCGAGGAGGCATTCTAAAAGAGGAAACATGAGGGGAAACGAGTGAGATGATTAGATGAAAAGAACGAGATGAAACAAGAATCAACAAAGGCAAAGATGGTGGTCATTCGTTCGTTACCACAAAGCAAACAAATGACACACAGTGACTAATCAAAGTAAATGAGCCAAAAATAATGTATCACGAAGACATGCTCGCCTATAAGTGAACACTCACCCCAAGAGTTCCCAGGTAAGAGTGATTGGTCCGATTATGTGGATTTGTACGAACACTCTAGCCTTAGACAGAAAACCCAGGGTACAGGCATTCACTCTTCCAGTTTGCACGTATTCACACTATTTAGAACTCAAAACTTTGACGAGATTTTGAAAACTTGGAAGGCACAAGGCCAAAAGAATCATTCAAAAATGGATGATTAAATTTTCAAAATCATTTTAAAAAATCAAAAGGGTTCAAAACCATATAATAAATCATTTAAAAACAGATGGTTGATTTTGAAAAATCATTTCGGAAAATTGGGTTCTTGTTTTGGCAATCACCTAAGGATAGGTGAAGTGCATGTTTTAAGATCTAAACACAAGATAACTTGTGTTGGGGTCCTAGAAAGGTTATAGTATAGGTCAAAGCATTACTAATAACCTAATTCCCTATAACCATTGGCTCTGATTCCAACTCTTCTGTCACACCCCGACCACGTAAAACATCAAATCATGGCGGAAACATCGGGGAGTGTTGTAACAGAATTATTGTTTCACAACCATGGCATTAAAAGTTATGTTTTATTATTCAAAGATGAAAGTTACATTGTCTTAAACGAAAGGAAACAAGAGTACATAACAGAATTAAACTAGTTCTATCTTCATTTTTAAGTCACTAAGGCAAAGATCCGCCCTAGTATGTCACGATCATCCTATGCAACAGCTCCCGAAAACACATGTGAAAATAGGTACGTCAGCATAAAAATGCCTGTGAGATACATAGGTTTTATGAAAACAGGATTCATGACTTAGGTTTAAAGAAAAATGTTAAATAAAAAAAATTAGTCATGAATCTTGTTAAGTGTTTTCTTTTATAAATCATTTGAAAAGCGATAAAATCCGATGATATGTATATATAAAAGAAAAATGTATGGTTAAATGAATAACCAAGTAAAATGAGTTTGTATAAATTAAGTTATTTGTAAAACAATGATTAAGTAAAAGTATGTTGTACGTGTAATGTGTCTAAACTGAAATGATTTAAATAACGCTACGATATGTAATATCATACAAGCACTTATATATAGGAAGTAACAGCGGTGTATCCACCATGCTTGTACCATATTACGTACGCCTCGTTACTTAAATCACTCAAACAAACCACCAAATTGTAATGTTCAAACCAATAGTTAAATGTTTATGTGTAAACCAAGTCCAAATGTAAAGCATGTAATGTGTAAACAAATGTCATGTATGGTAAGTAAAAAGTAACTACTTGAACTAAAAGTAAAAATGTACAAAACAAAGTGCTTTGAATAAATCAAAAATTGATGTTTTGCAAAATAAATGCATGTTTTACTGATACAAACACTTATGCGGTAAGTTAAACGCATATATTCAAGCCTTGAGACAGTAGGATAACCTTAGAGTAAAGGTTATCAAAAATGTTTTCGGATTCAGCCCTTCCTTTCAGCCAAACAAACCTAGGATGTCAGGAATGGGAGTTGTCAAGTCCTATGGTACCACTACTTACTACCGAGCGGCGTAGCTAATGTTAATGAACGTATTTTAGTCCCATTGTACAAACCAAATGTCTTACCAATTGTAAACATGTTATATGAAAATAATGTACTATGTATGCTAAGTTAACATACAAAGTAGAAAAGTCATGTAAATCAATGTGCTAGCATGCTCAGTAAACATACATAGCAGAAATGTAATGTAAAACAATGTACTAAATATGCTAAGTTAACATACAAAGCAGAAAAGTCATGTAAATCAAAGTGCTAACATGCTAAGTAAACATACATAGCAAAAGAAGAAGTAATGTAGAACAATGTGCCTACATGCTAAGTAAACATACATAGCAAAACATAATGAAATCATGTACTATAATTGTACTAATGAACATAGCAAGCATACGATGTGAAAACATGGAAAGCACGAAAGTAACAAATAGGCACATGTGTTTCACCCCAAAACGTTTGAAAAACAGTAAAAGAGGGGTCTATGTACTCACTTGAGATTGCTCAATAGTCCTAGGATAACCACTAAGCAATGCTAGAAGATCACGGAATCAAACGGCACCTAATATAGGTAACTACGTTAATAAATAGACCTAATCAGAGGATCGGGTAGCATGAGGGTTCGTAAACCAAATGAGTGTAAGAACTCATGTAATATGGTTTAACAAAGCCTACATACTAAAACGGAACTTATCCTAAGTGCTTTTTACCCATTACGACTTGTTTAGGTAGCTTACACTACTTTAACGCGTCATTCGCGTAAAACGTGTTCGGACCGCCTAACTAGTCCTATGATAAGTAAAATATGCCTTAACATGTCTAATATTGTTGCCAAATCAGTTTAGATGTAAAAAATTATGTTACATATGCTTAAAATGAAATTTGGCGTAAAAAGGGCATTTTGGTAATTTACCTAAGGCATATAAACTACCTATCATATAACTAACAAAATGTCGTGACCATAAGGTATAACCTCGGAAGGTTATTCCCTATACAACTATGGTTACCTAATGTGTTTGGTCGGATCCTAAAGATCGACCAAATGGGCCAGGTTCGAAAGTATAAGCGATTGTTTAGATCGCTTACCTTACGACCCTATATAAGCACAAATCTAAAAGTGACGAGTTAAACATGTTAAAACATGTTTAACGAGTTTAGAAAATAGGTTTGGTATCAAAGCAAATGGTTTTGATACCTAAAAGTAGTTTGGTTAGAAAATACCCAAGAATACGCATTTTGGCCGAAACTACGACTCGTCACTAAGCCTAGATAACGTGGTAATCAGTAGGTATAGTCACTAGGGACTATAACCATCGTGATTACGCTCACGTTATGAAGTTCAAACGAACTTCATGTTGACCATAAACTGGTCAATGCAGAAAGTCAAACGCAGTTTTACTTTTAAGCTAAAAATGCATAAACGAACGAAGGAATACTTACAAGAGGTCCAAGAATGGAGGTTTTGATCTAATAATTCCCAGGTATGAAGGTTTATCCTTCAACTTAGGGAAAATCTGATCAAGGTGTGAATTGGGGTTGAAATGGGTGGGGGTATTTATAGATTTCTTAGGACCGTTAAGATCGTTCATCGAAAACCGTGCTTCGATCTCATCCGTACATGTGTACCCATGGTTTTGTAATACTATGGGCACATCAAAATGGCCCCTAGTATCATAAAATACCATGTGCAAGAGTGTATAACAGCTGGAAACAGCTAAAAATTGATATTGTGCAGATCTGGGAGATCTTCGCGGCCCGCGTAAGAGACAAGCAGGGCTTACGCGGCCCGCCTGGTCTTCTGATCTGCACATAAGTTTCTGATTTAACAGTTTTGGTTCCTGCAGTGTTTCTAAGCTCATTTTGACATGTTTAAGGCCCGTTAAGCCAACTTTAAGGCCCTAAAATGATTCCCTAACATTGTGGACATGAAACATGCTCAAAAATATGCCGGATGTCGGTTCGTTTGGTCGTACGATCGCGATATTCGCTTAATTACGACGAAGTGCGCACGAACGCGAAAAACGATCCAAATTACGCGACGAATGGATTTTTCTTATGCCAAACACTAAAATAAAATATTTTAATGCTTACATAAATTTTTGGATGTCCGGGTGTATTCAGAACGTAAGTTATGCGCGAAAATGCAAACTTATGCACTTTTTGACGCTTTTAGTCCCTGAGTGAGCATAAAGTTTATTTTAGCACACCGAACCCCTCAAAGCCTATTTCTAAGCTATGTAAAGGATATTTAGGGTGTGTTTAACTTATGATCAAGTTCCGGAATGTTCCTTACAGTTCAAATTGGCATACTTTCGCAGTTTGTCGAATTTAGTCCCTGGAAGCGAATAAACTTGATTTTGCCATACCAAAGCCTTCAAAACTTATTTCTAAGTTACGTAAAAGTTATTTAAGGTATGTTAAGGATAAATTGATGTTCCGGAGTATTTTTCGCGTTAAACTGATTACGTTTACGCACCAGTTTGCGTATAACTCTCCAGAAAGCGATATAGAGTTTGAAATTGAATAAATGCCAAAACATGAAAAATGTCAGACATAAACAAACAAATATTGGGATCAAATAACTTTATTTCATTGATAAATGATTTGTTTACAATGATTACAAGCACAGATGTCACACCGAGATTCCCTTATTGATACCTACGTTTATTTTTTACTGCGCTGAAACCAAGTTCAATTCAAGACACCATATGATTGGACTACGACTCCAATATATCGTTGTAGACTTGTTTGGACTATGACTCCAATATATCGTTGTTGGTTGCAACACCTTGTGGTGATGCTTTCACAAAATTGAAGCATGTGCTAATTTCGTTACGCACCTCATACCCAGAGTTAATTGTTTAATAACTTGCTCTAAATCCATTTTGTTTACCACGATTAAAGCAGTCTCAACACAGTTGCATGTTAGACAATGGTACATGGATTCATTTCATATCACGGTGTACCTCCTAACAATTCTTTCGTTATAAATTGGATACCTTGCAGTGTTTATTGCTTTCCATCTTCAATCAGAAACCGTAACTTTTTTATGTTCCATATTCTATTGAAAACCCCATGCCACTGTTTAAATCAAGTTTTCAGAGTTGCTTCAATACACTTTCCTTTGATTTCAAGCACGGTGAACTTGTTCGGTCACCGCTATTGTTGAAATATGTCAATCACGCCACCTTGTGGTGTCTTTGCAAATTATAGCTTGTGCTAATCATGGTCAACCATTTTACACAAAACTACACATACTTTTGTTTGACATGTCGTTTAAACATTCCAAATGCAACTACGAACTAAGACAATAATACACCAGATTTGCTTGTGTTCCATTCGGTGTATTTTCGCAATTCAAGAATGTCAACACACTATTTTATCCATATATTTGTTCGAAAGTTGACAGATCATTTTCATGTTACTATCACATTCGAGTTGTTGAATTTTTGAGTACATATAGCGGATGCTATGGTTTGTGAAAACTCGTTTGCATATTGTGACCGATTGTTTGAGAATCCATCGGTCATGTTGGTGTATCCGTCTGTCGTCTACGTCTTGTATCGAGTCTTGTATAGAATGTATTAGATCAGGGCACGAAAATCGAGATAGTGGGGTTTTAGGGTGATTCCGCTTGAAATGTCACCTAGACAGTTTCAAGCGAAATCACATGATCCTGATTCCGTTCGAGTTGTAATGTGCTGATTTCGCTTGAAGTCTTGTGTTGTTATTCCGCTCGAAATGCACATGGCATGTTCAAGCGGAATTAGAAGCATATAAATAGGCAGTCCCAAGCGAAATCACATAACTGTTCATTCCGGTTTGCAACGAAGTGCTGCCAAAGTGTCGAATTGCTGTAAACGTCATTATTATCAATCAAATGACAGTTTAAAGTGTATTGCTTGCTGAATTGAACTCATTTTCTTAGTTTCCGCCTCTGAAAATGAGATAAACTCTTCTGATCGACTCGTTTGGGTCTGAAAACGATCCTACAAGTGGTATCAGAGCTCAGGAGGAAGAGTTCATACCAATTCAGCTGCGAATTCTGCTTTTCTACACCTTCTTTTCAAATTGAACATATTTTCACGGTCAAAACTTTCTGATTTTTACACAACAAGCTCGGAATTGCATTTTATCAATGCCTTAAAAGTTTCAGCATTTAAATCGATCTAAAACTTGAGTTTTTAGTAATTCCGCTTGAAAATCAGCGATTGAATGATGACATCACAGTGATTCCGCTTGAAGTTCTAGTTGATATCGCTTGAATCTCGTTATTCCGCTTGAGTTTTAATGTTGATTTCGCTCGCAACGAGATTCCGCTTGAAAGTATAGTGTTGATTCCGCTCCAAGTTGTTGTGTGATTCCGCTTCAAAATTAATTGGTGATCTCGCTTGAAAATACATTTCTGATTCCACTTCAAACCGTGTTTCCGCTTGAACATTGTTGACTGATTCCACTTGAATCAGTGATACCGCTTGAAAAGGAAGTTTGCTTGAGTTTGGTTATTTTGCTTGAAAGACAGATTTGAAATTATTGAAATCCGAAACATGGACGACAAATTTTATAACGCATTTGCTACTCCGGTTTCCATGATCACTCTTGCACAGAATACGATGTTGGAAAACGAAACCGGGACTATGCAAAAACCGCCCAAACTTATGAACATCGAGGAGTATAAAGGTTGGGAAGGTCATTTTGAGAACTGGGTACAAGCAAATTATTTAGATGCTTGGGAATGTGTTGAAACAAAGTATGTGAGACCGATGAATGACGATGAAGAGGTGATTGCTATCAAGGATATGAGTGCAGACGATAAAAGAAAATACAAAAATAAGAAAATGATGCTAAGTCTACTACAACAAGCTGTGAAAGAAGACATCATGGTCTTATTGCAACAAAACGAAAGTTCTTATTCAATCTGGAAAGCATTAAGATCAAAGTTTGTTGGTAGTCAGGAAATGATCAAGAACAAGAAATCACTTCTAAAGAAAGAGTTTGATTTGTTTCATGGTTTGAAGAACGAGAGCACAAAGCAGATTATCGAAAGATACTGCAATTTGTTGGTTAATATGAGAAGGGTGGGTATCAACAAAGATAATGAGGAGTTGATTGAAAAGCTAGCAGATGCATTGCCACATGAAACATGGGGAACATATTTGATGATGCTCAGAAACAAGAAAGGATTTAACACGCTAACTTTGAGTAAATTCATTGAAAAATTGGAAGCTCAGGAGATGGAACAGATAAAAATTTCCAGAATGAAAGTGTTTGATGGTGAACAAGACATCGGTTTGTACTACAAAGGAGGGTTGAATGAGAAAGCAACCAATTTGTCACCAAAAGTTGAAACAGCATTCAATGCAAAGAACTCATCTGGAAGTTCATCTAAAGGATCAAATAGCAACACAAGTTTCTCATCATTTCCATCATTTGATCCGAACGTTTCAACAACAAGAAATGGCAAAAAGCTTCAATGCAACTTTGTGTTTAATATTGAAAATGATCAGGAATATTTTGAAGAGTTAGCTAAAAGCCATATGTCTTTGTTGGGAACTGTTCTTGAATCTTATGGTAGTTTTGTTGCAGGTCGGATCGGGAATCCAATGTTGACTAAGGAAGATTACGACCAGATCGATGCTGAAGAGATGGAGTTGATGGACATAAAATGGTGCTTGGCTAGCGTGTTGAGGAGAGCTGAGAAATTCAAGCAGATCACAGGAAGAGATGATCTTCGTGAGGCTAATGCTTCTACTTTGGGTTTTGAAAAATCTAAAGTCACGTGTTTTCATTGCAGGGAAAAAGGACACTTCAAGAGAGAGTGTAAGAATCGCGAAGCAAGTGGAGCTCAACAACCACCTCAACAACATCAACATCAGGCACAAACTGCTCATGGAAGAAATGTGATCGATGATTCTTCAAAGAGAGCGTGTGTGGTTAATCAAGAAGAGAAGAAGCCATCAACAGGGTTTAATTGGGATAAATATATTCCATTTGATGCTAAAGCATGTGTGATTGATCAAGATAACAAAAAGTTACCTGAAGGGTTTAGCTGGGAGAATTTCACTTGGGATGATTATATTCCTGACCAAGCTCCTGTTCACACAGCTTTTGTTGCACGTATTGAAGAAGACAGTGATGAAGACTGTACTGAGTATTATGCAAAACAAATGGCACAACATCTGAAGATCATGGCTGAAAGCGACAGTGAAGATGAAAAAGTCAAGAAGAAAAAGAAAAAGGTAAAAACACCGGTCAGCAGTGAAGATGAAACAGTACCGGTAGTAAGAAGAAAAGTAAAAGAAGTTCCAAAGTTCAAAGTGATGAAAAAGTTGATGCTAGTGAAATGAAAGTGAACTGTGAAACTTGTGTGATTATGAAAAAGAAAAACAGTGAATTGCTTAACAACATGAACAGATTGAAGGAGTCGTATGATGTGCTGAACAAAGCAATGAACATGTATAATGACACAAGTGAAGAGCAGGCAATAGCAATGAAGACACTTCAGGTAGCTTTCATGACTAAACAGAAAGTTGTGAACAACTACATCGAGAAGTGTGCTGCTCTTGAACAGAAACTAGAGTTACAAAGAATTGAAACTGAAAGAGTAAATCGTTTGTTGAAAAGTTACTCATGTACTTCTTATGTCATTGACAGGATTTATCCAACTGTTGAAGGCATGAAGGCATTTGAAGAAGATGAGGTAACTGAAGAGCAAAAGATCACTGACGAAAAGACTCCAAAGAAGAAGAATGACACAAAGAAAAAAACTGACAAGAAAAATTCTGGTAAGAAACAAGGTGTCAGTTACAACAAGTGTCCACCCCCGCTGGAAAAAGGATTTTTACCCAGAAATCCAAATTCTTAAAGAGTCAAAAAGGCAACAAACTTGCAATGGGAGTCGGAGTCTACAGTCAATTTGCCAGAAAGTATTGATGTCACGTTTACATCGTCTGACACTGATCAACAATCTCAATTGATGAAGAAAGTGGTGGATCATGGTTAGATAACGATGAAACTGAGGAGTCAAAGTCAGAGTCAATGTCGGAGTCAAAGTCTGAGTCCAGCATTCCGGGTCAAAAAGAAAAACAGGTCAAAATAGTTTATGACAAAGAATTCCTGTTATCAAAATCTAATTTGAATGATGAAACATTTAAAGTAGCATATAATTTGAATGATTCTGACAAATTATATTCTGATGAGAAATTTCCAATAAGAGGTGTCAAAACTGAACTGATAAACAAGGTTTTCAAATTAATAGAAATCAATATTTCTGAAATAAAAGATTTAAATCTTACTGATAAACCTAAAAGATACACCTCAAGAGTTAAGCAAAGAGAAAACAAGAAAAAAGGTTATGGTTCTGGTTCTGGTTTTCAAAAGAAACCTAACCATGGTAATTTCAAAAAGAAAGGTCTTGGCTTTATTCCAACAGCAAAACAGAAAAATGAAAAATATGTTCGTGATTTTAAATCAAAAATGACATTTGTTTCAGGAACATCATCAGAAGAAGAAGAAAAGAAAGCATTTTGGAGACAGTCAAACAGAGAGTTCCTTGCAAAGAAGCAAGAAGAAATGAAGAATGCTAATCAGAGAAAGAAAACTCGAACCTGTTTCAAATGTGGTAGAATTGGACATCTTGCGGTGAACTGTTCGCAAGCAATTCAAACCAAACAGGGAGTTTCTAAACTCAAAGAGAAAGTGGTTGAGTTTGAACCGCCAATTGACCGAACTAAATTATTCAAAAATTCAAAATTTGAAATTGGTGAATGTTCAAACAAGTTTTACAAAAAGAGAGCTAAATCTGACAACCAGAAATGGGTTGTTAAGAAGTCTGGGAATAGCTCTAGTGATGATTCTGATAAGTCAAAATCAGAGGAGCTATCTTCTGGCAATGAATCTGATTCCACAAAGTCAGATGAGCCACAGGTTATTTCAAAACGTGAAGGATCAGTTCCGACTGTGGATGATGAGAATTTTCCACCACTTCGGGCTGAAAATTTTAAGAAGAAAATTGGTAAACTGGAAATTTCAAACCAATTTTATGATGATAAAAAGGTTTTTGATGTTGAAAAGGCCTTTAACCCCACTATAAAACATATTTTTGGAAAAATGATTGACAAAAAGGTCAAAGGGGTTAAAGAGTTCTATGAGAAGAAGAGGAAAGGTAAGAAACCGAGTGATGATGACTCGGTAACACCCAAGGCTGGTCAGGTTTGGGTGGATATATTCTTTGAATAGAAAAACCCGACTTGCCGGAGATCCCAAGTTTGTAATCGCGGATCAGGAATCGGCATCTTTATTGTTTGTTTAAAATAGATAAGTGTGATTTGCCGGAGTTCCCAGGTTGGTAAGAGTGGAACATGAATCGGCATCATTCTTTGTATTTGATTGTGTTTTACGTACAAGTGGTAAATCAAGGGCATTAATTTGTACTTGATTTGAGTGATTGAAGACAATGTGATGAACCACATCCCCGTCCCTACAATTGGTAAAATCAACTAAACTTATTTTCCAGAAAAACCATTTAGATTAAAACAAACTTAAGTGTTTTGAAATCATAATGGGAAAATAGTTTGTTGAAAGGGGGAGTTTTGATTGTTTACGCCAAGTGAATGGCGAATTGAGGCGTTTTGATATCAGTTGTCAATTTTCTGTACAGTTTGTTTTCAAATTTCTTTAAATGTGTTTGCATTTTAGGGGGAGTAAAAATTTCAGAAAATCCAAAAACATTAGAAAATTTGAAAAAGTAAAAAACATGATAAAATCAAAAATCGAGTTTTGTTGTAGAAAAGAGGAAATGATAGTACATCAGTGGACTATCACAACATGCTAAAGAAATGTAAAGTCAAAAATGTGATAAACAATCTTACTGCGGATATGTCAGTAGGTTTTTGCACATTTAGTAAATTGTAACGAGATATAAACCTAAATTCAAACTTGCTTATCTCGTGGGTAACATGTCTTGGATATACGGGTAACCCCTGAAATCTTGTTTGAAAGGTCTCTCTTTCTGAGATATTAGGTCTTTATACTCAGTGATATCTGGGGTATTATCCCGGGACTTCTGCTGAATGGAAATTCTGACCTAGTCCCCGTATAATACTTTCTGCAAATGCTTGAAACATAGCATAGCCCTCAGCAAAAATGATTAAACAATAAAATTGATAATCATTGCTATTGAAGAAAATATCCTCTAAAGGGGATACACCTAAAGTCGAACCGTCATCTCTCTGCTGAACGGAAGTTCTGACCTGAGCTCTCATGGTTTCGCATCTAACCCCTTTACAGATATCATCTGTGGTATATTCACCTGTAAGACTGAATATTGGGATCTGGATACGGGAGTATATTTAAGTAGTGGGACACGCGAATAAGTTTAAGTTCTTAAGACATTAATCTCATATCTCGAAACAATTGAACTGTGTGTGAAAATTTAAGTGGATCAGTATACTGACATACTAGGTGAATTATTTAGAACTTAAAATGAAATGAAGCTTAACGATGTTGATGATTTGTCTCAAATACTGATATGATCCTCTTACACAAACTCACAAAAATATTGTTTGTAAATATTTCTTTACTGCATTCCTTATAGTCAAAAATTCCAAAAAGATTTTAGTGTATTTTAGCATAAATTTTGAAAAATCCAAAAAGATTTTCAATAACTGGTGTTGAAGAGCTGATATTCAAAATTCCAAGTGCTAAACATGACGACAGTTGGTTTGGGAGAGTGTGTTTAAGAGTTTAAATCTTTCAAGTGGTCATCAGAAATTTTTGTAGAGAAAATGTTTTTGCAAAGAGGTAAAAACTATATTCCTACATGTAGTTCATCGGAGACTAAATGTTAGATCATTTTGTGATTCTTACAAGTGGTGTCTGAGTGAGTTAAAGGTTTATAATAGAAAAACTTATGTTTGAGGTAGAGATTATGCAGATAACCTGAGCTGGAAGAAAGCCAGGTCACGATCTTGGAATGGATTCTGAACTGATGAGATTAAAGATTCAACATTTGAGGGGGAGTATATGTTGATGCTGATGAATAGAGAAGATGTCAACATCCGAGGAAAGATTGAAAGAGAGGAGAAGATAAAGATTGAGGATGCTTAAAGCGTTAAATACTTCAAAGAGAAGCCCAGAGACTGATAAAGACTGAAAAT
Organism: Helianthus tuberosus; assembly: GCA_030545235.1. Taxonomy (NCBI): domain Eukaryota; kingdom Viridiplantae; phylum Streptophyta; class Magnoliopsida; order Asterales; family Asteraceae; genus Helianthus; species Helianthus tuberosus. The sequence goes on from JARYGA010047049.1 coordinate 49,636, forward strand.
GCGAAGACTCGACACTGAAGACTCCGTCAACATACGAGGGGGAGTTTGTTGGTGCATCCGTCTGTCGTCTACATCTTGTATCGAGTCTTGTATAGAATGTATTAGATCAGGGCACCAAAATCGAGATAGTGGGGTTTTAGGGTGATTCCGCTTGAAATGTCACCTAGACAGTTTCAAGCGAAATCACATGATCCTGATTCCATTCGAGTTGTAATGTGCTGATTTCGCTTGAAGTTTTGTGTTGTTATTCCGCTTGAAATGCACATGGCATGTTCAAGCGGAATCAGAAGCCTATAAATAGGCAGTCCCAAGCGAAATCACATAACTGTTCATTCCGGTTTGCAACGAAGTGCTGCCGATGTGTCAAATTGCTGTAAGCGTCATTATTATCAATCAAACGACAGTTTAAAGTGTATTGCTTGCTGAATTGAACTCAGTTTCTTAGTTTCCGCCTCTGAAAATGAGATAAACTCTTCTGATCGACTCGTTTGGGTCTGAAAACGATCCTACAGGTCAAAGCTCCTTTGTTGCACCGCTGTTAACTAAGTTACACTAGATTCTACACCTATACATCTCGTGCCCTTTGACATCAAATGCTGAAAGCACATACCTTTTACCCACAGGGTTCTTGTTGAAATATATCCCTGGACTCACCTGATATGAATGAGACTTGATTCGGTTTTGTGGTTATCTACATCAGTATTATTCATATACATACACGCATAATGTAACCCTAAGGAGTTAAGGTAGTACAAATTTCGAGGACGAAATTTTCTTAACAGGGGGAGAATGTGACAACCGTCAAATTTGCATGCATCCGTACCATTATTAAATGATAATTAGTGCTTAACTACTATGCTGATTTACAATTTATAACTTGAGTTGCTTTCTGATTACTGCATTATACTTACATGTGCATCACATATTGCACGTGACACATCATTGACTGCATGCAAACATTTTGACATAAATGATGCAAAAGCACAGTTAGCACAGTTATCTGGTAAATCAGAAAAATGCTGACCAAATTCAGTAGATATACATACATTGTATTGAGACTCAGAATGAGCCAGAAACCAAGTATGACACTAGTATAGTGTGTAGGAAAGTAAAGGTCGTAAAACTGCCTTCCTAGAGATAGTTTAAGTGCCGGAAAGTGCCTAAAAACTCAATTAAAGTGCTGAATTAAGCAAAATTCAGCTATTTAAAACACTTATATAATGCGGAAAAATGATTAACCAGCCCAGAATACTTTCCTAAGTGTCGGGAATTAAAAGTGTCACAAAAGGGTACATAAAGAACACTAAACGGTATAATTTAGCACTTTAACGAACCGGTATCTAACCAAACAACCGGACACTACCCGAAACATCAAAATTATACTAGAAGCATTGTTTTAATGTTTCTGAGCTAGTTATGATCCCCGGACACCCTAACACACTATATAACACATAACATACTTAAACACTAAGCATCACACTTGAAAATCTAACTAGATTACTTAACCATCATTAAACCCCAACCAAGACCCCCCCCCCCCACCTATCTCACGGCCACATGGCCTATTTGGAGATTTTATTTGATCTTGCATGATCTTATGAAGATTTGCTAGTAGATCTTGTATTGTACATTGAGAACACAATATACAATGGATAATACATAATGATGGTTATAAGCTCAAACCATTAGAATAAGATCTCATTTCTCACAACACACCATCTTCTTCCTCCTCCCTTACTCACCTCACGGCCACAACACACCACCACCACCTCTCCATTTTCACTTCAAATCCTACCATTCTAAAGTGATCTAGTGGTGTAAGGAGCTAAGTTAGGAAGCTTGGAGCTTTCGGAAGTTGAAGGACCCTCACCGTTTGCTTTTATCCACTTGTTATCTTCATTTGAATCATCCCTAGCCTTGAGCTAGTGGTAAGAACTTCATACGCTCCATTATTCATCTTATATTAGTGGTTAAAAGAAGATTCATGTTGATTATTAAGAAGAACACTAAAGAACATAATCATGAAACATGAACATAAGCTTGAAATTATAAGAAAACTTAAAGGAATCATGTTGTTTAATGTTGTTGTGATATTTGATGAATGATTGTTTGTGTAAATGATGTAGATCATTATATGATCTTGCTAGATCATGATTAAAACATAATCTAGCAAGATGAGAGGGTGAAAATGTTAGAGATTTATAAATCATCCTCATGAAAGACATGAACTTGAAAAGATATATTGTTTTCTTGAAAAATAATAATCAAAGTGGGTTAATAATCATATAGATCTAAAATTTATGGGTGGTTTTCCAAAAGAACCAAGCTTGAAATATGAGTTTTAGTAGATCTTAGTTCTTACATAAACAAACACTATTTTTAATGGATAAACAAGTGTAGAAACACTCGTGTAACAAGAAGGTTACATAAAGAAACATTTTTTGAAAATGTGTTTTGAAGTTGTAAACACCCAACTTCTCCAAGGATGAAGTTTTTAAAGTAGTAAACACATCTTAAAGGCTAACTAAACTCACTAAACACACTACCAAGTTACTACAAGTTTTTATGAAAGTTCAAGTTCATCTTGTCATGTAAATAGCATTGTTTTGGCACTTGGTAAGTGTTTGTTAAGTTGTTGATTGTTTGTGGTGATTTTAAAAAGAAAATGATATGCTTTGATAACATGGACACCTCCATTTTTAAGGGAAACTATGGCAAAATTTTCTAAAAATATAAACACTTAGAAAAATATTTTCTAACAAATATTTACAAGCGGATTACAACTATGGTTTTCAATATAAACTTTGCCATAATTTTTGTAACAAAAATACAAATATTGGAGGTTGGTTTTTGTAAAAAGAAATATCTAAATATGTATTTGAAAGGTATATATTTAGAAGACAAATGTGTATGATTATTTGTATACTTTGTGTATCAGTTATATTATTTTAGGATTTGAAACAATATAACTTAACATATAACAAGAAATTACAATCCAAAATATTACCAAAAATCCCAAGGAATAAATACACAAGTTACACACAAAATATTGAGAAACCGAACAAGAAATGTAACTTACCAAATATTCCGGAAAATATGTTTATAAGTATATTTTTGGTAAATAATATTTTGGACACCGAAAGAATGAAAATGGGATTTTCACAATTATCACAAAGTTATATCATATTTTGACAAGAAGGAAATATATAATTTTTGGTGATTAAAAATATATATGTTTTCTTGGAATTATTAAGAAATATAATATTTTTGGGAAAAATATATATTTTCTTGGATAAACTTGAAATACATTATTTTTGGGATAAAATAAGTTTATAAATAATTTCTAAGTGAAACTTGAAAATATATTGTTTTGGGAAATATATATTGGATATTTATTAAGAAAATACGTGCACACCGGAATATGACGCCAATACATGGCAAGATATACAAATCCAAGAATACGGATATACATATATGAGATACCCCCATCATTGGGAAGGAAATACGGATATAAATACTTGAGAAGTATTGTTACAAATATTGTTTAACAATTATTCCAAAATTAATTATATAATTTAAAGTTGAGTAAATTGCCATTTTAGTCCCTGAGTTTTGTCCAAATTTGCCATTTTGATCCAAATAGTTTTATTTTCCCCCTTGGGTCCCTGACTTTTACATTTTGTTGCCATTTTGATCACTTTGCCTAACTCCATCCAAAAACCCAGTTTGTAACAGGGGTATTTTGGGGATTTCCTTAAAAAATGTTTTCAGTTGCCATTTTGATCCAATTCCAAAAAATCAAAAAAATTCCAAAGAAATCAAAAAAATTCCAAAAAATCAAAAAAAATTCTAAAAAATTCAAAAAAATCTAAAAAATTCAAAAAAATCTAAAAAATTCTAAAAAATCATAAAAATTCTAAAAGATTCTAAAAAATTCAAAAAAATATAAAAAATTCTAAAAATCATAAAAATTCTAAAAAATCAAAAAAATTCTAAAAAATCCAAAAATCATTAAATGTTTCGGCACGAATCGTTTCGACCCGTACCGTTTCGAACCGAACCATTTCGACCCGTACTGTATCGAACCGAACCGTTTCGACGCGAACCGTTTCGAACCCGTACCGTATCGAACCGTACCGTTTCGACGCGAACCGTTTCGAACCGTACCGTTTCGACCCGTACCGTTTCGAACCGAACCGTTTCGACGCGAACCGTTTCGAACCGAACCGTTTCGACCCGTACCGTATCGAACCGAACCGTTTCGACGCGAACCGTTTCGAACCCGAACCGTTTCGACGCGAACCGTTTCGACCCGTACCGTTTCGAACCCGAACCGTTTCGAGCCGAACCGTTTCGCTCGACCCATACCGTCTCGACCCGTACCGTTTCGACCCGTACCGTTTCGAACCGTACCGTTTCGAACCGAACCGTTTCGACGCGAACCGTTTCGAACCCGAACCGTTTCGAACCGTACCGTTTCGAACCGTACCGTTTCGACGCGAACCGTTTCGAACCCGAACCGTTTCGAACCGTACCGTTTCGACGCAAACCCTTTCGAACCGAACCGTTTCGACGCGAACCGTTTCGAACCGAACCGTTTCGAACCGAACCGTTTCGAACCGAACCGTTTCGACCCGTACCGTATCGAACCGAACCGTTTCGACGCGAACCGTTTCGAACCCGAACCGTTTCGAACCGTACCGTTTCGACGCAAACCCTTTCGAACCGAACCGTTTCGACGCGAACCGTTTCGAACCGAACCGTTTCGACCCGTACCGTATCGAACCGAACCGTTTCGACCCGTACCGTATCGAACCGAACCGTTTCGACGCGAACCGTTTAGAATTATTTGGATTTTTTAGAATTTTTATGGTTTTTTAGAATTTTTTTGATTTTTATATTTTTTTGAATTTTTTAGATTTTTTATGATTTTTTAGATTTTTTTGAATTTTTTAGATTTTTTTGAATTTTTTAGATTTTTTAGAATTTTTTAGAATTTTTTGAATTTTTTGGAATTTTTTTGATTTTTTGGAATTTTTTTGATTTTTTTGGAATTGGATCAAAATGGCAACTGAAAAGGTTTAAATTGAAAAGAGTAACTGGGTTTTTGGATGGAGTTAGGCAAAGTGATCAAAATGGCAACAAATGTAAAAGTCAGGGACCCAGGGGGAAAATAAAACTATTTGGATCAAAATGGCAAATTTGGACAAAACTCAGGGACTAAAATGGCAATTTACTCTTTAAAGTTAAAATAAGTATTATTTTAACAAGTAATTATAACTTGGAATAATATTGAAGGCATAAAGAAACGTAACTCAGACACGTAAATACCAAGTCAAGGCACGACCCGCTCGTCTAATGGACCGTATGTTAGTATAATAACGTCTGTAGCTTCCGTCAGCATGTAGTCATGTTTTGTATATTTGTAGTTTATGTTTGTATGTATGTTCATAAAGCAAGTCAGGATATGGCGCGTCATTTTGTTAAGTGCTGACTTTCGTTGACTATGACAGCCGATCGGCTAGCCCAGCCGATCGGACAGCCCAACCGATCGGACAGGCAGTTCAATCGGTCAGCAATGTCAGCCGATCGGCTAGCCCAGCCGATCGGCCAGCACTCACTCTATCCTGACTATGCCTATAAATAGCTGTTCGATCAGCTCATTTGTAACTTTTGACACTTTCACTCTCTGGCAAACTTATGTCCGTCTGAACTTTCTAAGGAGCTCGTACACTTTTATATTCAATCAATGGAAGATCAGACAGTAATTCAGAGTTGAATTTGTTCTCGTATATCTGTTGTGTGATACAATGAATTCCGCGCATTAATCATATCTGATTCAACTAAGTTTCCGAAGAAGAAGATCCTATCCGAGGGACCAACAAGTGGTATCAGAGCATCAGGGAGCTAAATCGAGATCTACGAAGACGAATTCACCGGAATTCGAGCTGTGTTTGCTGATTTAGAGACAAATTTCGCAGGAAATTTGTTATTTCTGCCGTTTCGACTCAAATTTCACCGGACTCAAATTTCACCGGAAATTTGACAGATTCTTCTTCTTTCTACTCAGATCTAGCTTTATTGTCATTTTGTCACCATAAAATCGGAAAAACTTAAAATTGAGAGTGATTTTACGGTTAAAATTTGATAAATCTGCTATAGATCGATTCGCAATCATCAGAAGTATAATCCTTCAAGTTTTCATAACAAAATTCGCTCAAAAACTTGTTCAAATTCATCAAAAACTATGAAAAATTGTTCTTGTTTGCTGATGTCAGCCGTTCGGACGACCTAGCTGTTTTTAGACTTACTGACATCATCAACTTGTTCGGATAACCGTTCGGAAAATTTCAGTTAGATTGCAATCAGAAGAGTATTGCTGACATCATCAGTGTTAGCCGATCAAACAAGATAATCGATCGGACAGCATTGTTGATATTTGATATCTTTTACTGACGTCATATTGCTAGCCGATCTGATAAGTCGACCGATCGGACAGTAATTGATTGCTATTACAAGTCATTCATTTGACATCCAATCAAACAGGTCGTTCGATCGAACAAGCCGATCGATCGAACAAGCGAACCGATTGAGTGTATACCGTTCGATCGAACAAGTCATTCGATCCAAGTGCATTTGTGTTAGATTTTTGAAAATCACAAAAATTTTTCTAAGTGTTTGATAAATTGTTTCAGGTACTTAAAAATGGATGAATTCATGAATCCTTTTAGTGACATGTATGCATTCGCTAGAAATTCTGGAGATGACACGTCAAATCGAACTAATGAAAACTCTCCTAGCGCCAAGAAAACTTTATCCGATGCCTTAAGTGTGGAAAGCGCGTATGGTACATATAACAAACCACCAAAGCTGATGGCGATCGAAGAGTATAACAGGTGGGCCAAAAGATTTGATGAATGGTTAAAGGCTTTCGCATACCCGAGCTGGAAAAGTTTAAAGAACGGCTTCCACAATGGAAGAGTAGATTGTGAAAATTTGACAGAAAGTGAAGACATAGAAAATTTTGTGGCTGAGCAGAAGTGCATAGCATTGATACATCAGTTAGTGAGAGAAGACATAATCTCATTGATTGAATACTCAAACGTAAAAGATCTTTGGGAAAAATTAAAAGTTAAATGTGTTGGTACTGCTGAAATAATCAAAAACAAAAAGAAATTACTGAGAAAAGAGTTTGATTTGTTCGGATGTCTAAAAAATGAGTCTGTTTCTAAAATGATTGAGCGATTTGGGCATCTAAAGCTGGAGCTGGCAAGACATGGAGTGATATATTCTCAAGAAGAGCTAGTTGACAAGTTTTTTGACTCTTTGCCAGATGATCAAGAATACAATCAATTCAGAAGAGCTAACGGTTGATTTGCTAATTGAAAGACTAGAGAGTCATGAGCTGGAGATAAAGAAAACAAATAAAGTCAATCATTCTTTATATCAGCAAAATGTGGAACTGTATTATCCAAAGAGCATGATTCCAAAAACCGTGTCTCCTAAGACAGCCTTCACAGTAGAAAGTTCACAACCAACGAATCAAGAAAGCTTAAACAATGGTTTTCATGGAGGAATGTCATCCAATGCTTCAAGCCAAGGATCATCTTCTAGTACTTCAAGTCAACAGCATTCAGCACCAAAGAATGTATTTCAATGAAATATCGCTGTGGATTTGAAAAATGGTCAAAATTTCAGTGAAGAGGCAGCAAAGCAACAGATGGTGTTCTTAGCCTCTGTGCTAGAGTCATATGAGAGTCTTGTGGCTGGGAAGATAGGCAACACCAACCTTACGAAAGAAGACTATGATCAAATCGATCCAGAGGAGATGGAATTGATTGATATAAGGTGGTGTATGGCCAGTGCTGTAAGAAGGGCACAACGTTTCATGGAGATAACTGGGAGAAAGTCTATTGGTGGACCAACCACCAAGTTAGGCTTTGACAAGACAAAGGTGACATGTTTCAAATGTAAACAGAAAGGTCACTTTAAACGTGAGTGTAGAAATGATTATGCTGACGATTCTGCTAATCCGTTCCGAGAAGATTACTACAAGAAAGCAATTTATCATCAGAATAAATCAGAACCTCCCAGGATGAAGCAGATTGAAGACAAAGAGAAGTCTAGAGCTCTTGCAGTCATTCATGACGATGAAGGATATGACTGGAGTGAGCTATTGCCTGAGGAAGACGCAGTTGGTTATGCGTTTGCAGCAACAAAAATTGTTCCTTTTAAGGACAACCGAACGGAAGAAGAAAAGTTTGTCAACCGAAGAATGAAAACCCAAACAAGAATGAGCAGAATCTACAACACTTACAAAGAAGCCAAAAGGGCAAAGAGATGGGATGCCGACAGAGAATGCTACCTTGATCCGCAAGGAAATATCGTAGTTGATCCTGATTCCATTAGTGTTGATGCACTCATTCAGCAATTTGCTGAAGAAGAAGAAGCTAGACAGAAAGAATGGTGGGGAGGCGGTAAAGAGAAAGTGGAAGAGAAAGAAGAAAAAGAGAAAGAGGCAGAAAAGAAGCAGCAAACAAAGAAGATTGATGATGGGTTGATAGATACATCACAGGAGCTCACATCTGAAAACCTGATGAAGATGGCTGATAGAGTTCTTGCTGCAAAGGAACTGGAGGTAGATTCTAGTTCTGGAACTGCGTCAAAAAGCCAGGTCAGTCAGATTGATACAAACCAAGTGTCAGGTAAGAAAGTTAAAATTGAAAGTGACTGCAAGAATTGCATGAAAAACTGCAAAGATTGTAGTACTATCGCTTACGTTAACAACAAAAAGGTTGAAGATCTGACAAAAACAGTCAGAGAGGTTGAAGATCAGATCTTGAACTGGGATAAAATGTTGAAAGCTTCAAACGATCGAGCAAAAGAGTTAACTGAAAAAATTGAAAGTGATAAAAGTGACATAGAAAGAACTAGGAAAGAAAATGAAAAACTAATTCATGAAAATCGTCACATCACCGAAAATTTTGAGAAGCTTAAACGAACGGTTAAAGATTCTGATGAACGAAATGGTAAAACAACAAAAGAAAATCTTCAACTGTCGGGAGTGCTTAGGGTGAAAGAAGAGTCAATCAATCAACAATTGGATGAAATTGCTAAATTGAAGATTCAGTTCCAAGAAGCAAAAATTGAAAATGAACGCATCCAATTGAAATTAACCAGCTACAACTCCGCAAGCTTTGTTTTGCAGCACATTGTTCCCAAACCCATCGGGAAAAACAAAGCAGGCGAAGATGTATTTTCAGATGGAACAGGGGTGGGATATCATCAAGTTCCACCACCAGTTTTAAACAATTATTCAAAGAAAAAGTCCGGGCTGGTTATTGGTGGAGAAGATTTAAATGAAATAAAACTTCCAGAGTCAAATGATATCACATTTTCTTCATCATCATCTGATGATAGTGTTCAGACTGATATTGTTAAAAGCATGGCTGAAAGTGTTTTGGAGTCTGATTCAAATGAAGATGATGAGTGTTTCTTAAATAATTACATTCCGAAACTCAAAACCAAAAACAACTTAAATGACGAACCTAATCTTGTCATGTACAAGATGTTGGGATCGGATAAGTTGTATTCGGATTCCGAGTTTCCACTGGAGAATGTAAATGTTGATAAATTGACAAATGTGTTCAAATTGACAGAAATTAATCTGTCTTAGGTGAAAAGCTTGAACCAGACAAAGAGACAAAAGAACTTTGAAAAAGATAAATCTTACTACATAAAACCTGTTGTACCTTCGCATTTTCATAACAATAATCAAAACAGATGGTCGAATGGTTATCAGGGGGGTAAGAATTATCCAAGAAAGAATGTTCAAAGCAAAAGATTTGTAGAGAAGAAAGTATTTGTGAAAAGTTTGAGTTCGAGTTCTGATGAAGAACCTAAAATCTTTTCAAAATCAAACAAAGTTTGAGTTGAGGAAAGGCCTCACAACCTCAGTCTGAAGATTCAAGTCGGATTGTTGACTCCCGAACATGCTTTAAATGCAATCAAGTTGGACATATTGCACGAAAGTGTACCAACTTGAAATCCAAGACTGACGTTGTGACAAATCCAAGAAAGAAAGATGATGTGAAAGGGAAAACACCAATGTTTGTTGAGAAAAATGTTTTGAAAAATGAAAACACTAAATTCAAAACTGAACCAACTAAAAATGTGGTAACTAAAAATGACAGATTTTACAAAAGAGTTGCCTCATCTCAACAAACTTGGAAACCAAAAGGTGTTGAGCAGAAAGCAAGTTCTCCAAAACCAAAGGTTTCTGGAACTGAAAAATCATCATCTTCGACCAAGAAGATGTATGTACCTTTGGATTTGTTTGAGAAACTTCAGAAACAAAAATCAACTTCTGTAAAGAAGTATGTGGTGAAGAAAGACCAATCATCTGGTCAACCTCCGAAAAAGGATGCTCCTTTATACAAAGAGGTTGAGATTGGGTCTGAGGAGAGTTTGAAGATAAATGACAAAAATTTTCCACCGCTCTACACAAAAATAACACGCATCAATGTAAAGTTACCCGAGTCAAAGGAGGCTTGGGTAGCATCAAAATCTAATTAAATACTTTTGAAATGTGCAGGGGCTTCCAAGATCCGTTTCACGTTGGATTATGGATAGTGGAGCTTCTCGGCACATGACAGGAAAGACAGCGTTGCTGTACGACGTGAAGAATATCAATGGAGGTTATGTTGGATTCGCGGGTAATCAAGGTGGTAGGATTATTGGTGAAGGAACACTATCCAATGGGATTGTGACGTTTGAAAGAGTTTACTACATTGCTGAGCTGGAAAATAATCTGCTAAGTATCTCGCAGATTTGTGACAGGATGTATACCACTCACTTCACTGACAAAGAGTGTTTGATCTTGAAGCCAGGATTTGTTGTCCCTGAGGAATGGATCATCATGAGGGCACCAAGAGTCAATGATCTGCACGTGTTGGATATGAGTGTAGCAACGACAACCACGGGTCAGGCTCATTGTTTTGTGTCTAGAGCAACTGAGAAAGAATCAAGATTGTGGCACCGCAAGATGGGGCATATTCATCTAAGAAAAATGAATCACTTGGTACACAATGATTTGGTTACAGGAGTTCACATCAAAGGTTTTCATCTGGAAGGGATGTGCATTAGCTGTGTTAAAGGCAAGCAGAAGAAAAAGCCACACCCCAAAAAGCAAGTCAATTCAGTCTCAAGACCCCTGGAAAGACTTCACATGGATTTGTTTGGTCCTGTGAATGTCAAAAGTATTACTGGAGATTACTACTGTTTGGTCGTTACTGATGATTATTCTAGATTTTCTTGGGTATCTTTCCTGAAGTCGAAGGATGAAACGTTTGATAGTCTGATGGCGTTGTTCAAAAAGATTGAGAATCTGTACCAGAGGCGTATCCAAAGAATTAGAAGTGATAATGGTACTGAATTCAAAAACAGCAAGATGGAAGAATTTTGTGAAGAACGAGGTATATTGCATGAGTTTAGTGCTCCGTACACCCCGCAGCAGAATGGAGTTGCAGAACGCAAAAACAGGACACTAATCGAAACGGCACGAACTATGCTTACTGATTCAAAGCTTCCGATAAACTTTTGGGCAGAAGCTGTTTCCGCCGCATGCTATACGCTCAACAGAGTCCTCACTGTCAAGAAATTCAACAAAACGTGCTTTGAGTTGATCAATAACCGCAAGCCTAATTTGAAGTATCTTGAACCGTTCGGGTCACCCTGTACGGTAATAGAACCTTTTGGAAAGTTTGGTCCGAAGTGCATTAAGGGTATATTTGTTGGTTATGCAAGTCCTATGCGACGTGTCTTCGTTCCAAGTGAAAAGCGGATTATTGAAGCTGCAAATGTTGAATGTCATGGTCATACGATGCCACCGTAGAACCCTGGAGATTCATGGCGTTATCACTACGACACTATGTGGGATTCGTTTGACGTGATGGAAGAACCTGAAGATGAAGAAGATTTCTTTGACGAGTTGGATATTCTTAGAGATTATGAGTCATCAGAAGAAAGATTTCCAGCTAAGTATTCTAGGCGATCACATCAACTTCAAATGATAATGAAACAGGTCCTAGTAATGCTGGAGAACATGATGATACTCCACAAACTCCCGATATTCAGACGGCAACAAATGATGATTTAACATCTGATATCGGTCCAACATTTGATCATGGTGATTCAGAGTCTGAGGGGGAGCAGATCCAGATTTTAGATCAAACAAATCCTATCAGTGAACAAGGTGCAAATCAAAACGTTACTAGTCTGGAAGGCGATGTAGATGTTCCGAGTGAAGTAATGCCAAGAACTCTTTCATATCATCCAGAGGAGCTGATCATTGGAGAGCTGCAATCAGGCGTTCGCACTAGACATCAAATTGACCAAGGGCTTACAAGTTTTTATTCTACACTAGCACCTTTACAAACTGAATTTTCATTGAGTTGTTTTATTTCGCAGATCGAACCACGAACTTACAAAGAGGCGCTTACTGAAGATTCTTGGGTCAATGCGATGCAAGAAGAGTTGAACCAGTTTGAAAAATTGGGTGTCTGGAAACTGGTGGATCTGCCTGATGGTCACAGGAAAATCAACACCAAATGGGTGTTCAAGTGTAAGAGAGACGACAGAGGAGTTGTTGTATGAAACAAAGCTCGACTCATGGTCCAGGGCTTTAGTCAACAAGAGGGAATCGATTTTACTGAAGTGTACACTCCTGTGGCACGACTAGAAGCAATCAGAATTTTCCTGGCATTTGCATCTTGGAAAAACTTCAAAGTATATCAACTAGATGTTAAATCGGCGTTTCTTTATGAGAAGGTCAAAGAGGAGGTATATGTCGGACAGCCACCAGGCTTTACCGACCCAATCCACAAGAACAAGGTTTATTTGCTGGACAAAGCACTGTATGGCTTACACCAGGCCCCGAGAGCTTGGTACGAGACATTGTCTCAACACCTTCTAGCCAACAGGTTCATTCGTGGAAAAGTGGATGCCACTCTCTTCACTAAAGAGGTCGACGTACATCTTTTGATAGTTCAAATATATGTGGATGACATAATCTTTGGGTCAATGAACGAGAACTTGTGCAAAGATTTTGAACAAGTTATGAAGCAAAAATTCGAAATGTCATCGATGGGGGAAATGAAGTTCTTCTTGGGACTCCAAGTTGATCAACTACCTAAGGGAATTTTCATTCACCAGACGAAGTACGTTCATGATATTCTAGAGAAATTTGGGATGTCAAGTTCTACTCCTGCTGCAACCCCATTAGCAACAAATCATGGGATTCACCCAGATCTCACCGGAGACAGGGCAGATGAAACGCTTTATCGTTCCATGATAGGTTCATTGATGTACTTAACTGCTTCAAGACCCGATATTATGAATCCAACGTGCCTCGCAGCAAGATTTCAATCTAACCCGAGAGCTTCGCACATGATCATTGTGAAAAGGATATTACACTACCTGAAAGGAACTCCATCGTTGGGGTTGTGGTATCCTAGAAAAGGCGACTTTACGCTCGAAGGGTATTCCGACTCAGATTTCGGATGCTGCAAAGTCAATGCAAAATCAACAACTGCAGGATGCCAGTTCTTTGGACCTCACTTGGTTACCTGGCAGTGTAAGAAACAAACGTCTGTGGCGCTATCCACATGTGAAGCGGAGTACGTGTCTGCCAGCAGTTGCTGCTCTCAAATCCTATGGATACAGCAACAGATGCGCGACTACGGTTTGCAGTTTCTTAACACACCTCTTTTTGTTGATAATGAGGCCGCAATTAATATAACAAAGAATCCAGTCCATCACGCTAAAACTAAACATATAGAAATTCGTCATCACTTTATTCGCGATTGTTTCGAGAAAAAGTTGATACGAATTGAGAAAATCCACACTGACGAGCAAAAAGCTGATTTACATACCAAAGCATTTGATGAAACACGTTTTAAATATCTTTTAAAACTGAATGGTATGATGCTTTTATCGGTGTCGGATGGAGTCATTGGCGTTGATGAGGATACCACTGTAGATGATGTTGAAAAACAATCTGCAATAGTTTGTCGATTTTTTACCTATTTTGGTCTTTAGGGGGAGATAGGTATATGTGTATATACTTTTAGAAAACCCAAAAACAATAAAAAATTAAAAACCCAAAAACATGAGAAAATTTCAAAATCCAAAAACAGTAGAAAAATGAAAAAGAGCTTGTGTAAAAAGGGAAAATGATAGTACATCAGCTAGACTGTTACGATATGCTAAAGATTTGTAAAGTTTTAAAAGGATTAAACAGTCTCACTAATGATGTGTCGATAGGTTTTTACACATTTAGTAGATTTATTCGGGATATAAACCTAAAATTTCAAACTTGCGTAATTCGCGGGGAACACTACTTGGATATATAGGTAACCCCTGAAATCTCGTTTAAAAGGTCCCTCTTTCTGAGATACTAGGTCTTTATACTCAGTGATATCTGGGGTATTATTCCAGGACTTCTGCTGAATGGAAGTTCTGACCTAGTCCCCGAATAATACTTTCCGCAAAATGCTTGAGACATAGCATCGCCCTCAGCAAATTGATGAAACAATAAAATTGATAGTCATTGCTGTTGTAACAAAAGATCCTCTAAAGGGGACACACCGAAAAGTCGAATCCGTCATCTCTTTGCGTATACGGAAGTATCGACCTGAGCTCTCACGGCCCTCGCATTTAACCCCTTACAGATATGATCTGTGGTATACTCACCTGTAAGACTGAATATTGGGATCTGGATACAGGAGTATATTCAAGAGGTGGGACACATGAAAGAGTTAAGTTCTTAAGACATCTAAATCGTATCCTGAATAAATTGAAATTTGTGTGAAAATTTAAAGTGGATCAGTATATCGACAATCTATGTGAATTGTTTAATTCTGAGTATGAATTTAAGCTTAACGGTACTTGTAACTTGTCGGTAACTGATATGATTCCCTAACACGCTCACCAAAAATATGTTTGTAAATAGTTTACTTTCATTACTTTCTGTATTTTAGTTTCTGATCATTCATTTCTAGTTTAGTGTGCGCATTTGAAAATCCAAAAAGATTTTTCTTTTTCTGCTTTATTTTTAGACAAACCAAAGAGAGAGTTGATCTTCAGATTCGCAGTCTGATGCAGATGCAGGAAGTTGTTCTAACCTGGAAAATGAGTTGGGAGCTAATCTTGATAAAAACTGAGAAAATGAAAAGTTCATGCAAGTTCATTAATTTGAAACTTGTAAATTTTCAGAAAAAGATTGATCAAAATATCAGTATGTTTTGTCACGGATCAACCAAGGTCATTAAGTTGAACTTGGTAGGCAAATTAAGTACCTAGGGTCATTCATTTGAACCTAGATACTTAAGTGGATTTCTCAAACTCTGATAAAGTCAAAAGGTCAAAAAGTCAAAGTTGTTGAAAGTCAAAGGATCACTTGGGTCGGACAAGCTGACCGATCGGCCAGCATTGCCAGCCGATCGAACAGCCTAGCCGAGTCAAGGAGGCCTATAAATAGCCGGTCAGAGTTCAGTCAAACGATTAACTTGTTCGATCGGCTAACTTATTCTCTCTTAAAACTTATCACTGTTTTTCTTGATTCTTGATTCTCTTTGCAATTATTTCATTGGATTGTTGGTTTGCTCATCATTCTCAATGGCAAAGGTATGTTTTCACATCCAAATCTGTTCAATTTCACCATGTTCTTCGTGTTCTTCACTGTCGGTTCTTTGATCTTAGATTTAAGAAGATTTAGGAAGTTTTGATGAGCTTCAAACATAGGGTTTTGTTCGGAATGATTAGATCTACAAGTTTACCGGATCAATTTGTGTTAAATCTTGCTTAATCTTGATAGATCTAGGATTATATATGTTCGGCAGTTGGCGAGCTTTATGTGAAATTAGACATTGTTTAGGATGAATTAGACAAAGATGAACATAGGGTTTTGATCGCGACAACATTAGAAACCTGGATCTGTGCTTAATTTGTGATATTTTGCATAAAAATTTTTGAATCATCTGTGTGTTCATGACTGTTCTTAAATGAAGATGCCAGCCGATCGGCTAGCCCAGCCGATCGGACAGCAATCATAGGGAGCTTACTTGTGTTGTTGCATAGGGTAATTCATGCCTTGGAAATAGTGCCTTAATGTATTAAAATGCTTGATGTAATATGTAGTGTGCTAGCCGATCGGTCAGCATTGCTAGCCGATCGAACATCATTGCTAGCCGATCGGTCAGCATTGCAAGCCGATCGGACAGCATCATCATTCATTACATTGTTTTCTATGCACATTGCCAACCGATCGGACATCATCTGCCAGCCGATCGGACATCATCTGTGAATTCCATTGCTAGCCGATCGGACAGCATTTTTTATGTTACTTCATTGCTGAAATGCTAGCTG
>JARYGA010047050.1:0-15440 GCA_030545235.1 Helianthus tuberosus
GTTGAATCCGCGTTACATTGGCCCGTTCAGAATCCTGCAAAGGATTGGGCTTGTAGCCTACAAATTGGACCTACCTGCTGAACTTAATGGTGTTCATGATACATTTCATGTATCAAACTTGAAAAAGAGTCCAACACAAGAGACAGTAATCATTCCTGCTGACGAAGTTCATATCGACGACACGCTCCACTTTACTGAAGAACCCGTTGAGGTTACGGATTGGAAAGTTAACAAAACACGCAGGAGTAGTGTCAAACTCGTCAAAGTTCGATGGAATGCAAGACATGGACCAGAATTCACGTGGGAACGTGAGGATCGTATGAAGGAGAAATACCCCCATTTATTTCCTAATACCCCTGCAACTAGAAGCAGAGCCTAAAAATTTCGGGACAAAATTTCTCTAACGGGGGGAGAATGTGACAACCCTCACATTTACAGGTATCCGTACACTAAATTAATATTTAATTTGTGCTTAATGACTGTGCTTGATTGCAACTGTGATTAAACTGCTTACTGATTTCTGTTACATACATACTCATGCATCACACTTTATACTGTCACTCTATTATTTACACACAAACATTAGTGACAACCATGATGCACAAAGCACAGTTAGCACAGTGAGCGGATAACCCAGAAACATGCTGACAATGCCAGCACCTAGACAGGCAATATTTTGAGGCCAGCATGAGCCGGGAATAAAGTACTACACTAGTAGTGAGTGTAGGGAGGTA
This sequence comes from Helianthus tuberosus, assembly GCA_030545235.1. Taxonomy (NCBI): domain Eukaryota; kingdom Viridiplantae; phylum Streptophyta; class Magnoliopsida; order Asterales; family Asteraceae; genus Helianthus; species Helianthus tuberosus. Next base: position 735 of record JARYGA010047050.1, read on the forward strand.
AGGATCATAAGACTGCGTCACTAGGTGATAGTTATAGTGCCCGGAAGTGCCTAAGAGGCTGTTTGGTAGTCTCTTAATGACCATTCAGATGCTACCTCTTAATGGTTTAAAACCTCTGAATGGTTAAGAGGTAACCTCAAGTCTGAATGGTTAAGAGGTAACCTCTGAATGGTAAATCATCACATGTCACATTCTTCTACCTTCTCATTGGTAAAATTCTTAATGGTTCCATTAAGAGATAGCCTCTTAATGACCATTCAGAGGCTACCAAACAGCCCCTAAAACATACTTAAAGTGCAGAATTATGCACTAGTTAATCAAAATTCAGCATTTAACAATGCTAGTAAAGTGCAAAAACTTGGCAAAATAGTCCTAGATATTTTCCAAAGTGTTGGGAATTTAATGTGTCACAAAAAAAATAATATAAATGACACTTTAAAGCTTTATTTAGCACTTTAACGGATCAACATTCAACCGAACAACCAGACTTTACCCGGAACATAAAAATATTGCCAAATACATTGTTTTTACCTTTCTGAGCTAGTTAGGGTCCCCGAACACCCTAACACCCTTTATATTAGATAACACACTTAATACACTAACTAAACCCATTAGATCCTAACTAATCAAGTAACAAGTTCCATTACTACCCAACCCCATACCCCCCCCCCCCCATGCGACGGTCACCTTAGGGTGACCCACACTCCCATTTTCTTTGATTATTTAATTGCTAATTGTTGGACAATGAGGAACACTTTGCATGTTGGGTAAATCTTGAAGTTGGTTTATAAATATGTTTAGTAGATAACCCTTCTCTTTCATCAAAACACCCAACTCAAAGCTTTTCTCTCTTCCTCCTACACCACCTTCGGCCGCCACCTTCTACCATACTACCACCATCATCAAGTTTCTTTCAAGTCATTCTACATACACTCGAGGGTGCAAGAGATCATACAACGAAGCTTGGTGCACTCGGAAGCTCAAGGACCACTCTAGTTTTCTTTTATCCACCACTTTTACGCCTTGTTTCTTCCCTAGCCTTGTGCTAGTAGTAAGTGTTCTAAAACATCATCTTGTTCTTGTATTTCGTGGTTAATAGATGATAGAATGATAAAAAGTTAAGAAACTCTAATGAACATAATCTAAAGTCTTGAACATAAGGGATAAAGGGTGGATAAAGAGAAGTTATTTGGGTAAATCATGTAGATCTTGTGTAGTTATGATTGTTTGATGTTGTTGCTTAGTAAAAGTTGGATGGATCATCATCTAGACATGCTAGATCATGTTCAAGAACATGAACTAGTAAGATGTTAGTGTTAGAATTATGAAAGATGATGCAACCATTCACCATGAACTTGAAACTTGAGTAAATATAATTTTTCTTGGAAAATAAGGTTATAAGCTTATAGATCTAAAGATCTACAAGTGGTTTTTCGGAAAAACCAAGTGAAAAATACTAGTCTTGTTAAAACCCGGATCTTGTATGAACTAAAATCATTTTTAGTAAGCAAACAAGTGTAGGAACACTTGTGTAGAAAGAAAGTTTAACAAAGAAACATTTTTGTAAATCATGACTAGAAGTTGTTAAACTTCAAATTCTTTAAAAATAAAGTTTTTAAGAAACTAATCTTATTTTTAAAGATAACAAGACCTACTAAGCATGATAGTAACTTACTACATCTTTTTACACACTTTCAAGTTCATGAGTTTATGATTTAGTCTTATTTTTGTCCAGATTAGTGATTGAAAATTTGTATATTGTTGGTTGGTAAATTGTTTGAATGATTTTAAAAAGAAAATGATACACTAGTAAGCGTGGACACCTCCATTTACAAAGGAAACTCTAGCGAAATTTTTCTAGAATTTTAACACTTAGAAATATTTTTCTAACAAATGTTTACAAATATATTTTTAACTTGGTTTTCAAAATAAACTTCGCCAGGATCTTTATTACAAAAATACCAAGTGCCGAAGGTGGATTTTCGTAAGTGAAATATGTTTAATATATATTTAGAATATATATTTTATAACAAAACGCTTGTGCAATGGATTGTTATTTTGTGCACTAGATATATTATTTTTAGGGTAAAAATAATATATAACTTGGAAATACTATGACATTACTACTCCAAAAATAATACCAACGCTCTCTCAAAATAAATATTTAAGTTACAACGGTATTGTTATTACAACGTGAACTTTAAAATGTAACTTAGGTACATTTCGGAAAATACTCTCATATGTATATTTTGATAAAGTATTATTTTGGAATTGTATGAGGTAAAATATAATATTTTTGGGAAAATATATATATTTTGGAGTTAGAATATTTAGACAAGTGATTAACAATATATTTTTCAAGGGGGACTTAAAATATATCAATCGGAATTATAACGTGTATATGTATAAAAACCCACATCCTTGGGAAGGAAATATAAAATAAATAAGAAGTGTGAATACGGAATAGTTACCTAACTATTTCTCCAAAAACGTCAAACCCTAAGCCAAGGCACGGCCATCCGTCTAATAGGCATTAGTACGTGTAGGTCGTCACGCAGCAGGTTGAGTTGGAAGCTTACGTTTCGGGATACGCACTTCTATGAGTTCATGTCCCCCTTTTATCTTAACTATTTTCAGTTTTTATACTTCGGGGGTGGAATACATGTTACAATATTTACAGATACTATTATACATGGTATGGTTAGCTTAAGGAGGGTTTACTACTTAGATCATGTGAGTGGGTAGGTGTTACTTGGGGCCATTAATCCTCATTGTAGGACCGAGGGTCAAGAGCGGTAGATCTATTTAGGTGTAGCGAGCCCAGCTCCTAAGTCCACTGTACGGACCATGGGGTGACTTTGAGCCCGACACAAAAATCTGCTAGGTTTGAGTCTTCCTGCATCACTTCACACATATCATTGGCTTTGCAACCCAATGGTGATCTCTTTTTCCTTAATTGCTACATACCAGGGATTTTCATACATACAGACATATTACAAAGGTTTATACATACTCATTTTTACATGAACTCGCTCAACTTTTGTTGATTTTTCAAACTACATGTATTTCAGGAAACTAGGGGATCTGGCAAGGTATGCAATGCCATCAAGCTGCGTAGGAATAATGATGTCGTCCGAGTTTAGGAAATGTGACCTTTGCCTGGACGGGTCACAAGTCTTAAACTGTGTTTTTATTCATGTCTTTTGGTTGTGTCTTGTGAACAAGTTTTAATTATGTCATGGTTGTAACTCGTTTCATGTGTCGACTTTTAAACAATGTTGTCTTGGTAACATCTAAAAACTTGATGAATGGATGAACATCATGGTTTTATTTTCATATAGCATGGTTGTGATTATGCTATGGTATTAAGAAGTCACACCAAAATAAACCCACGCTTCCGCAAAGCCAGGGTGTGACAGAATTTGAGAGACAGTGGAAGTTGGTAATGATTGAGTACGGTCTTACACAAAATAAATGGATTGATGATATGTTTGTGATGAGATTCATGTGGATTCCGACTTTTTACCGGCACGAGCCATTGTCTGGACTTATGAGAACAACTTCGAGATCAGAGAGTGAGAACCATTTTTTTTTTTTGGGGGGGGGGGGTGGCTAATTCACAACTCACTCTTGTAGAGTTTATGAATTATTTTGACTGTTCAATGGATGTCCAAAAGTTCAATCACAGAAAAATGATCATATTTCAAGATATACTGAGCCTGATGATTAGAGCAAAACTACTTTGGAAAAAGATGCTGCTAAGATAGATATATGGAACTATTACCATATGTTTGCCAATGGACACCAAAATCGAGGGTCCCCAGATAAGGATATCATTGAAAGACTTTAAAGCTCATGGAGATGGGTTTTTAGAGGTAATATATTTTAAAACGTGCGATTATTGAAAACCCTCATGAGAATTTAATACAGAACATGATTACAATATGCGATTTTGATGAGCGCATGCGATTTTAAATTACTTCAAGAAAATGATTGTTTTAGACATGCAAAATTGTTCGCATACACATGCGATTTTAATTTTTTTTTGTTTCTGTAGGTGTGTTTCAAGAATCTTGAAGAAGATGTAACTGAACAATGCAGCTGTCTGCATTTTGAACAGTATGGGCTGCTATGAAACACATCTATTTTCTTTTCAAGATGTTTAGTGTTAAAGAAAAACCAAACAAGTAAGTTATGAAGAGATGGACAAAATATGTGGTTCCGAATGAATTAAACACCACGTTTAATGTAAAGGTGGATGCTAAGGATGAGCAATACAAGGCTAAATAGATTGCTCGCAAAATCATGTACATAGGGGAGTGTTTGGTTAGCAATATGATTAACGACCTTTATCAACTTGTTTTAGTCAGGGATCAAATGAAGCAGATTAAAGAAATAGTTGATCAGAGTCGTATAACCAAGCAGCTTGATCCAAAGTTTGACCGGTTTTCAAAGTTGATTGGTTATAAACAACCAGTAACTAATGCACCTCCTACTGTCCGTTTGCCAGCTGGTATAAGAAACAAAGGTCGTGGCTCGTATAAAAGGATTAAATCGAAGAAGGAAGAAATGATCAGCCGCAAAGGAAAAAGGTCAAGGACATGTAGTATATGCAATGAAAAAGGTCATGATATTTTGACTTGCGAGATACTGAAAGGCAAACAACAAAAGAAGATGAAGGGAGTCCAGATTGAAGAAGATCCCAAGCACAAAGTCAACGAGGTCGAATACGATTAAGAGGAAGATGAGTTCGAAGATTACAGTGGAGGGAGTGATGATGGCAGTGAAGAAGATGTTTGGGAAGAGGTTTCAGATGCGTAAGATTAGATTTTTTAATTGTACATGCGATTTTACACGAGAAACATGCGATTTAATACACATGAGTGTTTATTATAAAAACATGCGATTTTAGTATGTAAACATGCGATTTCATATGCATCAGTTTATAAGTAGTTTAACATGTTATTTTATTGTGTTTTTTCATTTTATGACATGCGATATATATGTATTTCATTCATACGATTTATAAAATAACTAACTATCAGATGTTTTTCAAAAGATGTATACAAAACATAAACATAAAGTTATTGTTATTGTTTAACATAACTAAAGACTATAAAATGACAAACAGAAATCTAGTTACTTGAAGCAAAGATTTTGTCACGTTCAGCCGAGCTGAACTCCATCCTCTCTTTCACTGTGTTCAGAGCATCACTCAGGAATGAGAAGGCATAGTCATCAGCTCGAGACTGTTCCTTTATGTGATCCAATGCGGCGTCTCTGAAGCTCGATGGTGGTTCTTCAAGGAGTCTCTCCCACATGCTTTGATTTTTCTTGATTTCTGCAAGAATCTTCCCCTGCACATCAAGAATCAAGTGAGAAGAGTTGACATCGGTGCTTATTTCTGTCAACGTGCGAGTTGACAATAGTTCCTTTATTGCAATGTTCTTTATTTGTTCTGAATCTTCAGAAGACATTTTTGTGTGTGTTTGTGTTTGGTGTCTTAATATGGAAGGTTGTTATCCCTAGGCATTTTATATTAAAATAGTAAATTTATTATGTAGGTAGGGTGGTAAGTTCAGTAGTATTTATGTTAAAAGTGAGCATTACAAGTCACATTACAGTCACATCGGTATTAAATTCATTTTTTATATAAAATAGTAAATTTATATTTATTTTAATTATCAATTTATAATTTCTTATTTGTGCATTTCAATCAACGTGGACATAGTTACATGAAATCATCAACATCATTTTTTTAAAATCACATGTGATTCGAAAAAGTATTCGCACACTGTAAGAAACCAGAAAACAATATCCTTTTTTTTAAATCGCATGTGTTTAAAACAAGAATTCGCATACTATAACAAACCACAAACAATATCACTTTTTTTTTAAAATCGCATGTGTCTAAAACAGAATTCGCACACTATAACAAACCACAAACAATATTACCTTTTTAAAATCGCATGTGGCTGGATACAGATATCGCACACTATAACAAACCACAAACAATTCTTGTCGCATGTTTTTAAAAATCAACAACCTTTCTTTTGTTTTTCAATTGTTTTTCGCATGTTCAAAATGAATTTCGCATATTATAATGTTCATCATGGATCATCTTCTTCGATAGACTGTAGATCGATGTTATTGTAGTTCAGAACTTCCAAATCAGCAGATATGAAATCGTAGAAGGGAGAAGGAGGTTTGTGAATAAGAATCTTATGTTGTTGTATTTGATTCAGGGTTCAATTTTTGATATAAGATTTCAATCTCCGTCAGTTACAGAGATTAAGATATCGTAATGACGATTTTAACCTTTTTAATAAGATTTGAATACATTAATATTATTTAATGATTTAAATTAGTTTGGTGGATTGAAGATCCTACGGCTGAGAATATCGCGTACGTAGTGGGATGAGTGGTATTGCACGTTAACCAGCCTCCCCCCCCCCTCTCTCTCTCTCTCTCTCTCTCTCTCTCTCTCTTTATATATATATATATATATAGGTACGGGATCAGGAGAAAACGCCCAAAAGTGTGAGAACGGTGAGAACGCATCCTGGGCCAACGCGGGACATGATCAGGGTCTGAGGGGTTTTTTTGTCTTTTCAATATTTTTCTTTTTTCCCTATTTTGGCGTGTGACATGCTGCTTCATTTTTGGCGTGCAAGATAAGTTTGGCGTTAACTAGAATCATTAATTACTTGGCGTTTTACAGTTTTTCCCCGATTTCGTTTCGTTGAATTAATTATTTTTGTGTCACATAGTTAATTTTTTTGGCGTTATGGCATTTTCCAGGTCATTTTTTTGGAGTTCGGGGTCTTTGTTAATAATTGATTACCATATATTAACATTTTATAAGATTACAATAATACGAAATCAAAATAAACTAATAGTCTTCTATGGATGGGATTACATCAGAGATGTACCCATCGCTTTGTTCATCACTTTCTTTAGATTCATCATCATCAAATTTTAGATTGGCGTATAACGCCATTAGCTCGTCTCTTCTTTGCTGCAGCGTATTATTGAATATCATTGCAACCTTGGATTTTGCATCGTTCGAAGGTGCTAAATCACAGAGTTTTTCAATGAGAAATAGCCTCCCTGTCTTCAACATTTCCTCCCTTGGCAATGAATATTGCACCCCGTGTTGATAAGTCACTTCAACCGTTCCTGCTTCTTCATGCATCACCCATCTGCTAAGTGTTGGTAGAGGAGTATTGTCAATATCATCATCATCTTCTGCCAGAAATTTTCTCTTCAATCTTCTTATTACAGTTCGAGTTCTTTCACAATCGTTGGCCATTGGAACCCCAAGGGCCAGAATATCCCTCTGAACCCCTTCATCCATACCAAGTATGGATTTGATTGTCCTTACCTTCACCCTTCTCCTATCAGAGAACTTTATGATGAATCGTCTCTCCTTCCCTTCAAACCTCCATGCAATTAACTTAGCCATTTTTTTAAGTTTTTGGCGTTTTGGACAATATATGGCGTTTTAGGCAATGTTTTTGGCGTTTTTGAGTTTGTGTTCTCATGGTCTACTATTATAATTACTTTTATTCACGCGCATGACAGGTTATTATGGCGTTTTGAAAAATATAAATAAATTCAACTCTCTAAGTATTTGGCTTTCAATATATAAATGTTAGTAATTATGTTTCCGTCGTTTCATTTTACTGTTTGCAGTTACCGTGTTTTGTTTTCAGATTCATCTGTTTTTATGGTGTAACACGTCCAATCTTGACGGCTGTAATTGTGGTGTTTTGTTTTCCAATGGCGTTTAGATAAAGATGGGACTTTTGGTTTTATTCTCTTTGCACATTGTTTTAACCTTTTTTTTAGATTTATTATAATAGTACTTGTTCAAAGAAATTTTATTATAGTTTGGTAGTTTTTGGGGCGTTTTATGGCATGATGGCGTTTCACAAGCAATTTCCCCGTTTGGCGTTTTATTATATTTTTCATTATATGATTAATGTATTTGTTGTTCTTAGCTGAAAATTACATAACAAACAACGGAAAAATAAAATAAAAAAACAAATAGAAGCAATTTATGATCTAAATCTTCAGTGTCATCAGTCACTTTCTTCTTTTGAAACTACAAGAACTGTAAAAAATAAATGGTGTTTTGGGCTTGGCGTGGTTTATTTTCTTTGTTCATGTGCTGAAGTGTCTTTGTGGATGTTGGAGACATAGATCGACTCCGTGTGGGTGGATGTTATCTGCCCGTCATCTTCATTATAATCATCGAGGCTAAAGTAGCATTTACACTATGATAGGTCTCTTTTACTCATCCAAACTTTCTTCAAGAACAAAGAAGACAAAATGACATATGGGTGTTATCAGTTTCTCTTTCTTGAATTTTGTCCATCTCAGGCAGCAAAATTTTACTCCCCTCACCTAACAACTCATTCAGCTAAACTTCATGCAGAACATTACTGAGTATAAAAAAAAAGATGTTTGCCATCGTTGATTTCTCTCAAAGTTTTGGCGTTTTACATTGAGTTGTATTTTTTAGGAACCATTGTGTTTTTTGTGTTTTTTTTTTTTGTGTGTGATAAATGGAAGGTGGTGAGATGTTTCTATTTATAGGATTTTTTTTGCGCGTAGTTTAGATGTGATATTATTTTTATAACAATAAATGCAATTAACATTTATCCGGATGTAAGGCTTGGCGTTTATATATTATGCTGTTTTACATTTTATGGCGTCTTTGTAGCTTGATAGCTTAAATAAAAACACAGAAAAAACTACGCAGTGATACAATTGACGTTTTGTATTTATTTGGTGTTTTATATTTCAACGGCGTTTTATGTGAGAAAGGATGTTTTACCCTTAATGAAGCGCATCTACGTAATAAAATTTAAGTTATTTACGATAACGCCACCGCGCCAATCTAGTACATAGATTGTCTAGATCGGACGATCCCTAAACGTTCTCACACTTTCCACCATTTTCTCTAAATCTTGACCATATATATATAGGGAGGGGCTCATGCGATGACCACCCTTATTGTGAGAACCTTGAGAACCAATGTGAACACAACCTAAAATAGCTAAAAAAACCTAAAAAAAAACCTAACCCCCACCCCCCCCCCCCCCCAAGCTAAAAAAAACCTAAAAAAAAACTAACCCCACCCCCCCCCCAAAAAAACCTAAACCCCCCCACCCCCCCCCCCCAAGCTAAAATGCTAAAAACTAAACCCCCAAAAAACCTAAAAAAATCTAAAATAAATCTAAAAAAATAAAAAAAAATCTAAAACTTTTTTTTTTATTTTTTTAATATTTTTTAGGTTAAAATCGCTACTTTTCGAAGCCAAAAAAAAAATGAAAAAAAAAAATTTTTTTGGCTTCGAAAAGTAGCGATTTTAACCTAAAAAATATTAAAAAAATCAAAAAAAAAAAATTTTGTGTGATTTTTAGCTATTTTTAGGCATTTTTTGTGTGTTCACATTGGTTCTCGCGGTTCTCACAATAAGAGGTGGTTCTCGCATGATCTTCTCCCTATATATATATATATATATATATAGGGATCCTAAGAGAAGTCCACCCTATTTGAGAAACTTGAGAAGCAATCTGCACCACACATTTTCCTTAAGCAAAAAATGTTAAAAAAATGTGAAAAAAATGCAAAAATTTTTTTTTTTTTTTTTTTTTTTTTTTTTGAAAAATCACAGCTTTTTCTTTAAGGATTAAAAAAAATTAAAAAAAAAAAAAAACATTTTTTTGGATTTATACACATGTGTATATTGTTAATCTTTTAACTATACATATATGTATATTGTCAATTATACATATATGTATATACATGTTTAAAATTGAAAAAATGTGTATATCGTTAATCTTAAACCATAAACACTAAAGCTAAACCTTAATGCTAAACCCTAAACTCTAAACCCTAAAGCTAAACCCTAAAGCTAAACCCAAAAGCTAAAACTAAACACTAAAGCTAAACCCTTAATGCTAAACCCTAATATAAACCCTAAAGATAAAGCTAAACCCAAAAGTTAAAGTTAAACCCAAAAGCTAAACCCTAATGCTAAACCCAAAAGCTAAACCCTAATACTAAACCCTAAATACTATTGCTAAACCCTAATGTTAAACCCTAAAGCTAAACCCTAAACCATAAAGCTAAACCCTAAACCCTAATGCTAAACCCTAAATACTAATGCTAAACCCTAAATAACACTTATTTTTCAATTTTAAACATGTATATACATATATGTATAATGGACAATATACATATATGTATAGTTAAAAGATTAACAATATACACATGTGTATAAATCCAAAAAAAAAATTAAAAAAAAAATTAATTCTTAAAGAAAAAGCTGCGATTTTTCCAAAAAAAAAAAAAAAAAATTGCATTTTTTAACCTTTTTTTGCATTTTTTTTCTTAAGGAAAATGTGTGGTACAGAATGCTTCTCAAGTTTCTCATTTAGCCTACTACTTCTCACATGATCCTTATCCTATATATATATATATATATATGGAGCCGCTAGAATGATAACCACCACGAGTTATGAGAACCGCGAGAACCACGTGCCACGGGGGGGCGTTGACCACGATTTTTTTTTACAACTAGATGCGTATATTTTAACAACATCCGTAAAAAAAAAATTTCAAACGGCGCGGCCGAGGGGGTAGTTTTTTACACCCAAAGTTTGTAAAAAAAAAGAAAAAACAAAAAAAAAATAAAAACACCAAACTTTGGGTGTAAAAAACTACCCCCTCGGCCGCGCCGTTTGAATTTTTTTTTACGGATGTTGTTAAAATATACGCATCTAGTTGTAAAAAAAAAAATCGTGGTCAACGCCCCCCCCCCCCCCCCCCCCCGTGGCACGTGGTTCTCGCGGTTCTCATAACTCGTGGTGGTTCTCATTCTAGCGATCCCCTATATATATATATATATATATATATATAAGGGAAGGATCTACTAAAAAGTGGATTTTGCCTAAGTAGCCTAAGAATGATTGTGATGATGACATGTGGCACCCCAAATAAGTAGGAATAAAGGGCATTTTGTTCCTTATAAATAGGAGTGAAAATGACATGTGACACCCCTTTAATTTTTTAAAAATACAAAAAAAATATAGTACAAAAAAATCTAGCACAAAAAAAAAACTAGTACAAAAAATCTAGCACAAAAAATCTAGTACAAAAAATATAGCACAAAAAATATAGTACAAAAGAATATAGTACAAAAAAATATAGCACGAAAAAATTCAGCAAAAAAATGTAGTACAAAAAAATCCAGCACAAAAAATTGAGGAAAAAAAATTTAAGACAAAAAAATTTAAGACAAAAAAAATTCAACACAAAAAAATTAGCACAAAAATATAGTACAAAAATTCAGCAAAAAAAATGTTATAAAACATAGAAATACAACACATTTAAGTGGGTTTTTTTATTCTTATTATTTTATATAAAATATGGTACTCAAATTAAAGATAAAAAGACGCTCGATTTTACGGTGAAATTTTTATGAAAAAAATAATGTCATATAAAAAAGTTATGAACGTTTAAAAAATGAGGGTGAAATATGCATGTGCCTTGCATGTGGAGAGAGAAAGTCCATAAATTAGATTTTCCCAAGATACCCTGGCACTCCTCCTTTCTCCTACACTTTCAAATTAACCATTGATTTGAAAAATGAATGGTTAAGAATCCTTCTCATCCTACTTAGGCAAAATAAACTTTTTATTTGATCTTACGGGGAAGGATCCACTAAAAAGTGAATTTTGCCTAAGTAGCCTAAGAAGGATTGTGATGATGACATGTGGCACTCCTAATAAGTAAGAATCAAGGGCATTTTGGTCCTTATAAATAGGAATGAAATTGACATGTGGCGCCCCTTTTGTTTTTTCAAAATACAAAAAAAAATCTAGTACAAAAAAATCTAGCACAAAAAATCTAGTACAAAAAAATCTAGCACAAAAAATCTAGTTCAAAAAAATATAGCACAAAAAATCTAGTACAAAAAATATAGCACAAAAAATGTAGTACAAAAAAATATAGCACAAAAAAATATAGTACAAAAAATATAGCACAAAAAAAAAATTCAGCAAAAAAATGTAGTATAAAAAAATCCAGTACAAAAAATAGAGAAAAAAAAATTAAGACAAAAAAATTAAGTATAAAAAATTTAGTACAAAAATAAAAAATCCAGCACAAAAAATGTTATACAACATAGAAATAAAACACATTTTAGTGGGTTTTTTTAGTATTCATATTTTATATAGCAATATGGTACTGAAATTAAAGATAAAAAGACGCTCGATTTTACGTTGAAATTTTTATGAAAAAATAATGTCGTATAAAAAAGTTATGAACGTTTAAAAAATAGGGGTGAAATATGCATGTGTCTTGCATGTGGAGAGAGAAAGTTATATATATATATATAGGGGATATATATATACGGCTCCCTATATATATATATATATATATGGGTAAGATCAAATAAAAAGTTTATTTTGCCTAATTAGGATGAGAATAAATCTTAACCATTCATTTTTCAAATCAATGGTTAAGATGAAAGTGTAGGAGAAAGGAGGAGTGCAAGGGTATCTTGGGAAAATTCTATTTATGGACTTTCTCTCTCCACATGCAAAGCAGATGAATATTTCACCCTCATTTTTTAAACGTTCATAACTTTTTTATACGACATTATTTTTTCATAAAAATTTCATCGTAAAATCGAGCGTCTTTTTATCTTTAATTTGAGTACCATAATGCTATATAAAATATGAAGACTAAAAAACCCACTAAAATGTGTTGTGTTTCTATGGTGTATAACATTTTTTTGTGCTGAATTTTTGTACTATATTTTTGTGCTAAATTTTTTTCCTGAAATTTTGTCTTAAACTTTTTTTTCTCAATTTTTTGTGCTAGATTTTTTTGTACTACATTTTTTTTTGCTAAATTTTTTCGTGCTATAATTTTTGTACTATATTTTTTGTGGTAGATTTTTTTGTACTAGATTTTTTGTACTAGATTTTTTTGATTGTATTTTTAAAAAATAAAAGGGGTGCCACATGTCATTTTCACTCCTATTTATAAGGACCAAAATGCCCTTCATTCCTACATATTAGAAGTGCCACATGTTATCATCACAATCCTTTTTTAGACTACTTAGGCAAAATCCACTTTTTAGTGGATCCTTTCCCGTATATATATATCTTTTATTCATGAATATCTTTATCTGCTGTTGTCGTTTTCATCAACGCATTAATGAGGTTTTGTACGTACCTACAAACAATCATTATTTGTATTTGAAACTGAATAATCTTATCATACAAGTTTCTTATGACATGATATTCAAAAACTTGCTACATGACAACCTTTAGTTTTAAATAAGTTTAAAATTAAAATTTAAGTAATTTTATTCGTATTTCAAATAGACACATTAAATGGAAAATGATATAAATACTTTATATTACTTCAGTTGCCACAATTCAAATTTACTTTTGGGTCTAAAATGTTGGCACTATTAGTTTTAAGTTTAGACACTGAAATTAAAAAAAACATGTGGATCCTGTGACAATAGGCATCAATCTGAAAGCAATTAGGTTAAAGTTTTAAGTTTAGACACTGAAATTAAAAAAAACATGTGGATCCTGTGACAATAGGCATCAATCTGAAAACAATTAGGTTAAGTATTTATAACCCATATAAACAAAACTTTCTTGGGAGTCGGCTATTGATGTCAATATTGAACAATTAGGACATTTTATTGTTTTTCAGTTCATCCATAGACCATAGTTTGTTACATGCGGTTTAAGATAATCTTATAATTTTATTGTTGATATTTTTAGTTTGTTTTATAGAAATTTCTGAATTCATATAAATTTTTGGTTTCAAATGGTTGATTGGTTGTGTATGTGTGTACGTACGTACGTACGTACGTACGTACGTACGTACGTACGTACGTACGTACGTACGTACGTATATGTTAGTGTATGTGTTTGTTAATGTAGAGGCAATATCAAACACAGAAAAATCTTAACCTTAGCAACGTAGGAAATCAGGACAAATGAACCCCGATTGAATTCATTCCAGTAGCGTTGGAACCGACTCGTCGAAACCTATTAAAATATATATAAGGTTTAGATTTCAGGCTAAGATTTTAAATTTTAAGGTTTAGCTTTAGTGTCTAGTATTATGATTCAGGGTTTACCTTTAGGTTTTATGGTTTAGCTTTAGGATTTAGGGTTTAGTACCTTACTTTATGGTTTAGCCTTTAGGGTTAATAGTTTTGATTTTAAGGTTTAGCCTTACGCTTTAGCTTTAGAGTTTTTGTCACACCCCCAAAATACCACATGCGGAAACCCCCACTAGGTGTGTGGCGTACCAGGATCCAGCCACCAGTCACATTGAACTATTTACAATATAATATATAAAAGATCCCATTAATTACGTTAAAGTATTCTCAAAACATAACTTAAAGTTTAACATGTTCAGCGGAAGCATAATGTAAATCATTGTTCAATGTTCAAAGGCAAATATAAGAAAACCAATTGACTTGTCACATGTTTGCAAGTTTCTCGACCCATGACCACTCCAGCAATTCCAGACAGCAAGTTCCAAATCTGAGAATCTAACGACCTGCGAGCATGCAACAAGTGTATCAGCACAAAGCTGGCGAGTTCACAATTTTACAAAAAGTTTAGTTACCAAGTGTCTAGTTTAGTTTAATAA
>JARYGA010047051.1:0-61363 GCA_030545235.1 Helianthus tuberosus
AAATCGATTTTAGAGAAAAATCGAGCTCCTTGCAGTTGATCAAACAGATCATCGATTCTCGGTAATGGGTACCGATTCTTAATCATGACTTTGTTTAATTCACGGTAGTCAATGCACATACGCATTGATCCGTCCTTCTTTTTAACAAACAATATCCGCGTTCCCCATGGCGACGAACTTGGTTGTATAAATCCTTTCTCCAACAATTCATCTAATTGTTTCTTCAATTCTTGCATTTCTGCAGGTGCCAACCGATAAGGTACTTTGGCAATCAGTGATGTTCCTGGTATTAAATGGATTCTGATTTCAACTTCTCTGTCTGGAGGTAGTCCTGGTAATTCTTCTGGAAAGACATCTGAAAACTGAGATACTACTGGAATATCTTTTAGTTCTTTTCCTTTAGTGTTAGTGATTATAGAAATCAAATACACTATAGAACCTTTTCTTATAGAACTTGACGTTTTCATCACAGAGATGAATTTAGTGGATCTAGAGAGTTTACCTCCTTTAATTGTGATCGTTTTACCTTTTGGTGAATTTACTTGTATTGACTTTTGATCACATAAAATACTAGCTTTATTGGCTATTAACCAATCCATTCCTAAAACAACATCGAATCCTGCCAGATTCATGGGATAAAGATTTGCCCTAAATGTTTGGTTTAAAATTTCTATTCTTGCTCCCTACAAGATTTCAGAAATCCTAACGGTTTCTCCATTGGCTGTCTCTACTAGGCATTCTAGTGGTAGTTTAGTTAATGACTGATTTAGAATTTTGCAAAATGATGTATTAATAAAACTTTGGTTTGCACCAGAGTCAAATAATACTTTAGCAAAGACATCATTAACTAAAAACGTACCAGCTATGACATCTGGAATCATCTTGGCTTTATCTGCAGTCAGAACAAATGCTCTAGCATTTTTAGTATTCTTGTTGTCTGGAGCTGGAGCTAATTTTGGACAATTTAGCTTGATATGACCTTGTTCTCCGCAATTGTAACATACCCTGCTGTTAGCTTTCTTCCTGCAGTTTTCTTCCTTGTGTCCCGATATTTTGCAAAAGTTACAATATATGGAGCATCTTCCGGAATGCTTCCTTTTTTTGCAATACCTACAGTAGGGTGCAGAGGTAGAACCTATATTTTTCCCACGGTTAGAATTTCCAGAACGAAATTCTTGTGTGAGCTTTTGGGTTATGTTCCTTCTTTGATTCTCTTCTTGGGTACGGACTAATTCATCTGTCAAGGTATTTGCTAGTTCTACAGCTTCTTCTATAGTTTGAGGTCTTGCTGCCTTGACTACATGTCTAATCTCTCCAATTAATCCCCAAATATAACGGGAGATTAACACTGGTTCTGGTGAAGCAAGGGTTGGCACTATTCTAGCATATTCGAAGAATATTTTAGTATATCCCTTACTATCCACACCAGTCATCCTAAGGTTTAGGAATTTGTTTGCTATCTGTTCCTTTTCATTGGGTGGGCAGAATTTCCTTTCTACCTTGTTCTTAAATTCTTCCCATTCCATATTGTAGGTTCTATCACTTCCTCTTGATTGGAGGATAGTGTTCCACCATTCTAGTGCTGCATTCTTAAACATATTAGAAGCAAACATTATCTTATCTTCTTCAGCACACTTGCTTATTCTTAAGACTGCCTCAGTCTTTTCTATCCAGCGTAAGGTTGCAATGGCCCCTTCGTTGCCTGAGAATTCCATTGGTTTACAAGACCAGAATTCTTTATAAGAACAACCATAAGGCATGGTTCTTCTTCTTTTGGGAATGGGCATTTGAAGTATTGGTCCATTGTTCACGCTGTGTTCTGGTTCACTTGGTCGTTTACTGCTATGCTTACTTTTATTATCAGCATCCTTAACAGTTTGAAGAATAAATGGCATTGCATCTATAATTCCTTGTGCTACTATGTGTTGGATAGCACTATTATCCACTTGATTGTTATTGTTATTGATGCTTGGATTCTCATTAACCACGTTAATGTTACTCTGGTTATCATTATTCAGATTTCCTTGATTTCCTTCGTCGGCCATCTGAATTTTAAACATTTACCCCTTATTAATATCACAACATAATATTTAATATAGTTAATCGCATGATACGCAATCTAGCCAAAAACGTCGATCATTGTGACTTGTACTCTATTTTCATATACTATGCGTCTATTACACAGTAGTACTGAAATAAAGATTACAATACCAACAGAAAGAAAATTACACTAATAATACTATGCATCCGTACACACAAAATTTTATTTTATTATTATTATTACTACTACCGTTTCCTCCATTCTCACATTCAAGGATATGGATTTATCCAAAAATCCATATTGCGTTCATCGTATTTCCATACGAGACGCTCTCCCACCTGACGCATTCTCTCACTGCTTTCTAAAATTTCCTCCCCAAAAGTCCTAAGTTCTTGAACGTTTTCTGCACTCATTGGGGGTGCAGGTTCTAGGACCGGGTTTGGAATCTGGGGTGCGGGTTCCTGATATGGGGGTTAAAGTGCCTGAAATCGATAAGGATCTTCTAAGATCTCCCTAATATATTCATCATGGTAATAGGGATCTAAAGGGTCCATACCTTGGTAGGATCCTATGTTTTGTATGGGTGTGTCTTCATGAATAGGGTAATGTTACACAAAGTCCCTATTATTATCCCACCAGGGGTCATAATTTGGGTCTAGAGGGTTTGGTGCAGGTACCATTGGGATTTCTTCTGGGTTAAAGTCATGCATCTCCACTTGGTTTTTCGGGTTTTCTATCTCCATAGGTTGATCTGGATTTTGTGGTTGTAGGGCTACTAGTTGTTCCAGACTCGGGTCAGCAGCAGTTGTAGCTAGGATATGGAAATTAGCTAGGCTTATATTAAGCATATCCTGTGTATGGGCATCTGTTTTTCGCTTAGCAGCTGCTATAACTCTTTGCTGTTGCAATTTCGCATTCTTTTCCTACGAGCAAAGGCTTCCTTACTGAACCATCCTCGTTTCTTATGAGGGAATGGCTCTGCTGACTGAGCTCTAAAAGCAAACACTCCTTCTTCCTGATTAGCAGAATACCCAGAAAGTGCAGGCTGTGATGAAGTACCTTCACTCTTAGGTGAATCAGACAACTGATGACTCATGTCTGAGGGTCCTTGATCACTCATACTGTAAACTAACAAATAGTCAAATAACACATAACAAATAATTACAGTTATGCACTTATTTATGAAATTTATTTCCTAACACAAAATTTAGGATTTAAGTGTCAGTAGAACACTTCTTTAGCTCAGACCAGTGGCTAGGCTCTGATACCACCTTCTGTCGCAACCCCCGATCCCTTATCTGTCCCGGGAACGGGCGGACGCGAGCTCAGAGTTTGGTGGTATCAGGTGTTTAAATCTCGCAGCGGAATTTACATCAGGACCGTAGTTAGGAAATGTTTATCAGAGTAAAACCACCATATTTGATATTAACAATCACATGGGCAAAACCCAAGTTTCTTATTACAATACTTTTATAGGGACAAACCCTATTTTATTGAATTTAAAACATCGTTTATTAGGTAACTTTTATAGCCACATTTTCCCAAGCCTTCAGTGCTCTCCAGCTGACTTTTCACTAATTGGTTGTTCACATTGTGTTACCTGTAACACGTTTTAAAAACATTTGTCAGTCGGAAATACTGGTGAGTGAATCCCAGTTTAATCAAGAAACATTTTATCAATTAAAACAGTATTGAGAGCGATCACATTGTTTATGTCTACACAATTACTCATTCAGTATTTGCCACTCGACTGGATCTATGGCTATGGTCAAATTACCCATTGGCTAACTCGTCGTCCAATGATAACGTACTGTCATTCCGACTATTACTACTACTCGTAGTAATAAATTTTGTATACAAAACCTCATAATACTGGCAGTAATTGAAGAACTACAAAGACTCAATCACCGTTTAATCACATTGTAAACAATTAAGGTTTTGTAAAACATTTCAAAAAGGTTAACAAAAAGAGGATAAACTCACATTGCTATCTTAGACTTTTTGTAAGGGTTTCCTGGATATAATCTATAATTTATACAAATGTACATTGGTTAGTATCATAACCCTTTGAAAATATTAATGATACCCTCCCCGAGACGGCATTCCAACAACTACGTCGGGCAGAACCACGACAGTTGTTACGGAACCCTAAATCAATCGGGCAGCGTAACTGTTATGAAACTGGGGTTATAATACTTACAACGGAGCAGAACCTTGCTAATTAGGGGATATAATACCCGCGTATTATAAGCCTACTGCAGAAATTGCGATTTAGAATGAAAGAAATGAGCGACGGAAAATGAAAACCCGTTGCCTGCTTATATAGGGCTGAAATCTGACTCTCACGCGGCCCGCGTAAGAGTAGCCTTAGGGCTACGCGGCCCGCGTCAAACCGAGGGTCAACTCGTAGCTCGTCCGGATCACCACTAGGCTTGACACGATGATGACACGTGTCATCACCAGGTTGCACCACCATTTGAGACACTCGCGGCCCGCGTTAACTTAAACGGGGTCTTACGCGGCCCGTATTAACTAAAGAAACTCAAAGGAATCCGGTATCCACCTTGATACCGCCCGCGTAAGTGGTTAAGGTGGGTCTACGCGACCCGCCTTGACTTACTATTTTCAGATTTTTATTTATTTTATATATTATAACATATTTCGGGCTCAGTTTTCACATAAGGGGTGTATTATAAGACATATTGGTTATTTTAAGATATAATAGGGTGTCGGAAATATTATGAAGATGTTGGTTTTACCGAGAGTTGTTACATTCCAGGCCCAGCCCCAGGAGAAACCCAAGCCTAAAAAGAGGAGAAGAATCCTGGACTGGAAACGTGGACGAAGGAAGAAGCCAGCTGCCCAAAAGGTGAAAAAGACAGAGGATCCAAAAGACAAAGGAAAAGGAAAGGAAATAGGGGAAAACTCTGGTCAAGCCCAAGAGTTGCCACCTTGGGAAGAATTGGATAGAAAACTCGCCAACTGTGACCTCATCGGACCGACTGACGAAACCCTTTTCAATTTCCCCGCCCAATCTGAACTTCCAATTAATTTGGAACTTGCTATTTTGGACCCTATTGTCAATCCCCAACCATTTACCGGGCAGTTGGAACAGTGGTGGACGAGCGACTGGCATTTTCAGAACTTCATGAATAACCCCAATGTTTACTTTCCCCAGTTTGATCCTGAACCTGCACCATTCCCACCTATGAGCGCGGAGAACGTTGCCGAATTACGCCGCTATGGTGAGGAACTGGTGGATGCGGGAAACCGGATTTGAGAAGTGGGGGAGAACATCACGTGGAAGTACGACAAGAGGGAACGTCGTTTCTGAGAAGCCAGTTGATTGTGGTTAAAAACGTTTTTGTATAATAATAATAATATGTGAAAAAAAATAATATTAATAAAATAATAATAATAATAATAATATATATAATCATAATATAATAATAAAATAAAAGCTTTGTAAAATGAATGGTGTGTATTGATGCATAATATTATAAAAATATATAAATGTCGCAAGGTCGACGATTTTGGCTATATGTGTTGATTTAACTGTGTTGTGATTGCCTTGTTGTGTTTAGTTGTTATCCATTCTGTGACAATAAATTTATATATATATCTTGTTAATTATTCAGATGGAAAACGCAATAAACCAACCGGCAACCGAAGTTAACCAATCTGAACAACACAATGAAAATCATTTTCTTAATAGGCATATAGAAAATATCGTTGCTCAGGGAATAGCCAACGCTATCCCTACAATCGTCGCTGCTGTTAAGAACCCTGTTGAACCTTCACAGGCCAACCATAGCAAACGCACTCGCGATGATAATTTCAGTAACAGTGTGAATGGAGGTGGTAATAACGATAATAATGTGGTTCAATCCCCAACACTTAAATAGATGAAAGTGGCAACACCTGGTTGCACTTACAAGGAATTTCTTGCCTGTAAGCCAGTCGAATTTACAGGCAATGAAGGGGCGACTGCCGCACTGCGTTGGTTAGAAAAGACCGAAGCAGTAATTAAAATAAGTAAATACGCAGAGGAAGACAAGGTTATGTATGCATCCCACCTTTTCAAGGAAGAGGCGTTAGAATGGTGGAATACGGTGCTACAAGCTAAAGGAAGTGACGTGGCTTATGCCATGAGTTGGGAGGAATTTAAGAAATTGGTGGAAAGAAAATTTTGTCCCGACTATGAAAAAGAACAAATGACGAATAAGTTCCTGAACCACCGGATGGTGGATGTTGATTGTCGAGGGTATACTTCGAAATTTTTCGAGTATGCTAGAATTATACCAACTCTGGCCTCGCCAGAACCGGTGCTTATTTCTCGCTATATCTGGGGATTAATTAGCAAGATTCGCAACATAGTCAAAGCTGCGAGACCCCACACAATTGACGATGCGGTTGAATTGGCCAATACCTTAACCGACGGACTAGTACGTACAAGAGAAGATAACCGGAAAAAGGAATTGGCACAAAAGATTACCCAAGGTTTCCGTGTGGGTAATAATAGTAATTACAAGAAAAAGGGAACCAGGCAGTCTTCCATACCGCCATTTTGCGGAAATTGTAAAAAGAAACATTTCGAAAAATGTAAGGAAAATTGTAATTTCTACAAGGTGCCGGGGCACCGAGAGGAGGAGTGTAAGAAGAAATCAAAGATCTGCTATAATTGCGGAGAAGTGGGACATTTTAGACCAGAATGCCCTAAACTGATCAAGCCAGCTGACAACAAGGCCAAACCTGAAGAGGTAACTAATAAGAAGAACGCCAGGGCCTTTCAGCTGACAACGCAAGAAGCAGATCTGATTCCGGATGTGATCGCTGGTACGTTCCTTGTACATGATATTTACACAAAAGTATTATTTGACTCTGGTGCAAACTAAAGTTTCATAAATACTTCGTTCTGTCAAGCTCTTAACCTACCTTTAACCAAACTTAGGCAAGTTTTTACGGTAATTCTGTCAAAAATAGATAAGGTTTTGCAAGAAGGAAAGATAGAACTCTCAGGCCCTAAATTTTCTGCAAACTTGTTGCCTATGAGTTTAGCTGGATTCGATGTTGTATTAGGAATGGATTGGTTAGTAGCCAACCATGCTCGAATCCTCTGTGATAAGAATTCCATAGAAATTCATACACCCGCAGGAGAAGTAATTTTGATTTCAGGAGATAAGCCGCGTAAACCAATGAAATTCATTTCAGTAATGAAAGTAGCCAGTTATGAAGAAAGCAAGGAATAGTGTATATGATTTCTGTAATCATTACCAATAAAAGCAAAGAACTTAAGGAAATCCCAGTAGTATCAGAATACCCTGATGTATTTCCAGAGGAACTACCTGGACTACCACCTGATAGAGAAATAGAGTTTAGAATTCATCTAATTCCTGGAACTGTGCCCATAGCTAAGGCACCCTACCGGTTAGCACCCACAGAAATGCTAGAACTAAAGAAGTAGTTAGATGAATTATTAAGCAAAGGATTCATACAACCTAGTTCATCCCCTTAGGGAGCACCAGTGTTGTTCGTGAAAAAGAAGGATGGTTCAATGCGGATGTGGATCGATTATAGGGAATTGAATAAGGTTACAATTAAGAATCGATACCCATTACCTAGGATTGATGATCTTTTTGATCAACTTCAAGGAGCTAGGTATTTCTCTGAGATAGATTTGTGCTACGGATATCATCAGTTGAAGGTACAGGAAGAAGACATACCTAAAACTGCTTTCAGGACTAGGTATGGCCACTACAAGTTTACAGTCATGCCATTTGGACTAACGAATACCCCTGCAGCATTCATGGACATGATGAATAGAATCTGAAAAC
Organism: Helianthus tuberosus; assembly: GCA_030545235.1. NCBI lineage: Eukaryota > Viridiplantae > Streptophyta > Magnoliopsida > Asterales > Asteraceae > Helianthus > Helianthus tuberosus. The sequence continues at coordinate 7,876 of JARYGA010047051.1, forward strand.
CGTATCTGGATAAATTTGTAATTGTCTTCATCGATGATATACTTATTTATTCCAAAAGCCAGGATGAGCATTGCGAGCATCTGCATGCACTTTTAACTTTGTTAAGAAAGGAAAAGCTTTACGCCAAATTTTCGAAGTGTGAATTTTGGCTACAAGAAGTGCAATTTTAGGACACATGGTGAATCACGAAGGCATTCACGTGGATCCCTCTAAGATAGAAGCAATCACAAGTTGGAAGGTCCCACAATCAGCAACCGATTAAAGATTTTTCTAATATAGCTGTTCCATTAACTAAGCTAACATGTAAAACTGTTAAGTTTGAATGGGGACCTAAGCTAGAGGAAGCCTTTAAGATTTTAAAGCAAAAATTAACAGATGCCCCAATTATTGCCTTACCCTAAGGAACCGAAGATTTTGAGGTCTATTGCGATGCTTCTAAGCTAGGATTAGGTTGTGTGCTAATCCAACACAGAAAGGTAATTGCGTATGCCTCAAGGCAGTTGAAAAAGCACGAGGAAAATTATACGACTCACGACTTAGAGTTGGGAGCAATAATTTTTGCCCTTAAGATTTGGAGACATTATATGTATGGAAGTAAGTTTACTGTCTATACAGATCATAAGAGTTTAAGATACATATTTGGGCAAAAAGAATTAAACATGAGACAAAGAAGATGGATGGAAATTCTAAGTGACTACGACTGTGATATCCTATATCACAAAGGAAAGTCAAATGTAGTAGCAGATGCCCTAAGTCGTAAGTATCATGAGAAACAAAGGCGAGTTCGTGCTCTTAGATTAAATCTCCAATTAGATTTAATGGAACAACTGGAAAACGAACAGCAATCAAGGATGATGCTGAAGGAATGAAAGGACGGATAACGGAATTAGGACAAGGGGCTGATGGAATTTGGACATTCCATAAGACAAGAATTTGGGTACCTAGGCAAGGAGATTTAAGAGTTAAGATTCTAGAGGAAGCCCATAAATCTAGGTATACGATGCATCCCGGTAATAACAAGATGTATCAAGATTTAAGAAATAACTTCTAGTGGATAGGAATGAAAAAGGACATAGCTAAATACGTTTCTAAGTGTCTAACTTGTTTGCAAGTTAAGGCAGAATACCAGAAACCTTCAGGTTTACTTCAACAATTAGAAATGCCTATATGGAAATGGGAACTAATAACAATGGACTTTGTTACTAAGTTGCCCAAAACCAGGAAAGGTAACGATGCAATCTGGGTGATTGTAGACCGATTAACCAAATCAGCCCATTTCCTGCCAATGAAGGAAACCTTTAGTATGGAAAGATTAGCAAGGTTATAAGTAGACGAGGTAGTATCCTTACATGGAGTTCCACTCTCCATTGTGTCAGATAGGGATAGTCACTTCACTTCGCATTTCTAGACAAGTTTCCAAGAAGCAATGGGGACACGATTAAACCTAAGTACTGCATACCATCCCACAACAGACGGACAAAGTGAAAGGATGATCCAAATCCTTGAAGACATGCTCCGGGCATGTGTAATCGACTTCGGTGGAAACTGGGATGATCATTTACCCTTAATAGAATTCTCCTATAACAATAGTTATCACACAAGCATCAATGTTGCCCCGTTCGAAGCACTGTATGGATGAAAGTGTTGAACCCCAGTTTGCTGGGCAGAAATAGGAGAAAGTCAATTATCAGGTCCCGAGATTGTGCAAGAATCCACCGACAAGATAAATCAAATCAAGGAAAGACTTAAAACAGCTCGAGATCGCCAAAAGAGTTAGGCAGACAATCGACGTAAGCCGTTGGAATTCCAAGTTGGAGACAAGGTACTCTTGAAAGTTTCTCCTTGGAAAGGGGTAGTTTGATTCAGAAATAAAAGAAAGGAAAGCTAAGTCCAATGTACATAGGACCATTCACAGTTACCCAACTAATTGGACCAGTTGCTTATAAATTACAACTACCAGAAGAGCTAGCTGGGGTACATGACGTGTTTCATGTATCTAACCTTAAGAAATGTTTATCTGATGAATCCCTAGTAGTACCTCTTCAAGATATAGAGGTAAATGAAAGTTGAAATTTGAGGAAAAACCTCTTCGAATAGAGGACAGAAAGGTCAAGTTCCTCAAACACAAAAGATTGGTGCTAGTCAAGGTAAAGTGGGATTCGAAAAGAGGACCTGAGTATACATGGGAGTTGGAATCGAAAATGAAGCAAAAATATCCTTACTTATTCCAGTAAATCTCGAGGACGAGATTTTAAATAAGGTGGGGAGGATGTAAGGACCTGCAAAAATGTCCCAAAACACTCCGTAAGTGAAAACCCGGACCCCTAAAACCCTAAATTTCATGTAAAATCAAGAAAATCCAAGTTTATCGATCTGTCGCGGGCCGCGTAAGAGTTAACCAAAGCTTACGCGGGGCGCGACAGCTTCAAAATTCTCCGGATAAGCTTAAGGCCACGTGTCGTACATGTGGCAGACCTAGGGATGACACGACAGCCCTAGCCGTAGCTAGGGTGAGGGGCCGCGAATGACACACCCTCAGGTCTACGCGGGCCGCGAGGAACTCAAATTTTAGCTATAAATAGATCGTTGCAGGGCCAGTTCTCTGTGCTCGAAAATCTTCACTAAAACACTATCATTCTGCTTTAAAATCACGTTCAAATTAGTGAAATGTTGCTATGATTACATGGTAATAACTCGATCACTGCTACGATATAATGTCCGATCGATTGAAACCAATCCGATGGATGTTTAAGTGCTGCCCGAATTTGGGCTATACTTTGTCATTCGTCGTGAGGGTTTTGATTTCATGAAATTATCGTAAATGTTGTATTAAGTTACTAACCTAGTTTCGTGTGCATTGTTATTTTAACTAGGTTACCAGGCTTAATCAGTAGGTAATGTGTGTCGGTGTGTATATAATTTTAAGTATATTTTCGCCCTTTTTAACACGTTAGTCAAGTTTTAAATTTATAAACACGATATTTTACTAACACTAAACACACATATGGGCAAGTGCACCCATCGTGAGCGTAGTATAGCGTTGGTAAGATACCGAGGTCGTCCAAGGACACAAGAGCTTTTAGTACCGGTTTATCCTCAACGTCTAATCAAATCAAAATTTTAGAAAAAGGTTTTAAAAAAATAAAAACTAAAAATGCTGAAAAAATAAAAGTAAAAATAAAACAGATAGACAAGATGAATCACTTGGATCCGACTCGCCTTTAGTATAACCTTTGATTATTTCCGCACTTTTGCACTTTTAAGAGATTATCTTAGTTATAGTAGTAGGCCCCTCTTTTGAAGGTGACGTTACCCTCAACCCAGTAGTTTGAGTCAGCAAGGATACAATCCTAAAGGGTTGGATTAATGAAAGATAATTAATTAAGTTATTAATGTGTAATGTGGTAGGTTCCTCTTTTGAAGGTGACGTTACCCTCGGCTAAGTAGTTTGAGTCAGCAGGGAGACAATCCTAAGTAGCCGGGTTAATGTTTTAATAGTAGTTTACATATGAGGGGATCAAGAAATTCGAACCCCCGCCATCCAATACCAGTGAGTATTGAAGGAGGTCCTACTAAGCTTGACCCAGGTCCTTGCAGGATCTATACACTGAACAAGGCAAGACTCTTACCAAACCATTCCCTTAACCCCCCACCAGGTAGCCAACATATCTCCATATAGACCGTGGAGATATGAATGGTGTAAATCTTTTATTTTATATAGACAGTAAAATAATGCCAAGACACCACGGATAAATGATAAGGAAGATTCACCTTCAACATAAGAAACTAGTTATTAAAGTCATTAATACATAACCAAATAAAAAGTGCGAAAAGATTAAAAATAAAAAAGTATTACACTAAATGCTTGTCTTCACCAAGTGATGTAAGAGACTTAGGCAAACATGGCCTTTGATTGTCAAGAACTCTTACGATCAATCTTGAATCCCGAGACTACTACACACACTCTATGATGGATGATGGTGGTGGATGTGGGTTGTGATGGTGGTGGTGGGTGGGTGAAGTGTGAGAGAGGTGGTTTGCCAAGGGATGATTTGCAAGTGAGCCAAGCACCCCTATTTATAGCCTGCACAGAAGCCCGGACACGGCCTCGTGTCCGCTAGGCACGGCCCCGTGTTCACCCTTCTTCTCTTTCTTCATTTAATGCAGTTTGTCTGTATTAGTTGAGCACGCCCCCGTGTCCACTGGGCATGGCCCCGTGTGCAGAAGCGTATCTGTACTATCAAGATTTGCTCAGATTCTGCGAATCTTTGCGTTGACCACGGCCCCGTGCCCGCTGGGCACGCCCCCGTGTTGGGTGATAGAAGCTTCTACAACTTTGTCTTTTCTGCAGACACTTGGGCACGCCCCCGTGCTCATTGAGCACGGGGCGTATTCAGCCTTCTGTTGTCTTGTTTTTGGTTGGGAGGATGCTGTCGAGGGGTCGGGCATGCCACGTTTATTCCTTTTCTTGTTTTATTGTTAGATTTAGCTGCATTTTTGCTTGTTTTGTTCATTTCAGCTCATTTAATCCTGAAAATACAAAAGGGACAAAAGCACACTTTTTTCAACATTAGTACTAAAAAATGGTTAGTTTTATGCCTCATTTGATATAATTTATATGTTGCATTTTGCACACATCAAATACCCCCACACTTGAATCTTTGCTTATCCTCAAGCAAAACTCTTTATTTTGTGGCTTACACACCCAAATGGAATGGGTAGAAGAGATGGTTTTGGGCTTGTCATAGAGTGTCGGGATTCCAAGATTCTTTATTAGGTTTTATTTTTATGTTATTTACAATCATATTCGTTATGATTTATTTAGAACATTACATAAGAGAAATTACTTATTTGGGCATAACATGCCTCTTTAAAATTCCATTTATATACAAGTTCACATACCTCACGGGAGATCACTCAACACTCGGCCGAAGATGTATTTTTGTGAAACACTCGAGAGCGGCATGGAACTTATTTCTACCATATGCTTGCCAAGCAATCAATCCTCCTCCTTTTTAACTATACACATTTGTAAATATCAAGGGGACTTTTGGGGAAGGGTTAGGCTTGGGTTAAAGGTGGGTGGTTTTGGGTTAGAAAAGGGCGAAAAGGCGTAAAAAGCGTCGGTTTTCCTAAAACTTTTTGTTTTTGTGACTTTTTATTCTAATGAAGCATTTTTCAAACAGGCTTTCTTTTGATGAGCTTGTTTGTTTATTGCTAACTTCATTTTTCTTTTCTCTCTTTTTTTTTGATAAGGAAGTCACAAGAAAACCGAGTTTTGTTACTAAAATAAAGGGTTTAAAATGAAAAAGGTTTTGGTGGGTAAAGGGTGTTTGTTTGGGGTAAGGAAATGAAAAGGTTTAGGCTCAAAGGGGTTAACTAGGGGGATTTTGGGTAGGTGGTAAAAAAAGAAAAGAAAAATAATGGTGTTGAAAGAAAAAAGGGTTAGTCCTAATGCCTCCATCATTTACTTACTTGGGTTTAAGTTGATAAGGACCGGGAATGTATCATCATGGCAAGTTCTAGAGTCGTAAGAAACCAAGCGGCTATTCACACAAGAAACAAAAAATGAGCATTAGTTTTAAAGATGTGTATTTGTATGCTTAATAAAGGCTCAAAACTCACTTTTTTGTGAGAATGAGTTTTTTATGTGATCAAGTATATATAATCAAATTTTAACTAGATTTGTCATGCCGTTTCATAATTTTCTTATGTTGGTTCCTTTTTTATCACGACGCTATCGGTTGTAAATTTATAAAAATATTACCTTTTTAGAACTTGTTATTCCCAAATTAAACCAAGACAAGTAAAAAAAAATGAAAAGTTTTTTTTTTTTGAAAAAAATTTGGGGTGTTTAGCGGTTCCAATAGAGTTTTATGTAAGGCTTGTAATTAGGACTTGCCAAATTCAATGTTTTAGCACCCCCCCCCCCGACTTAAATTACTCATTGTCCTCAATGTGTCCCAAAAATAAGTTTTTAGGTTGATTGAATGTGTAAAAAGGTGTGCTAAAAAAATTTATGATACTGGGCATCTGGACACGGGTCCGTGTGCACTGAGCACAGCCACGTGGTCAGATTGCCAGTAACGAGAACTTACAGAAGGTGGGCACGGGGGCGTGTCTACCGAACACGACCCAGTGTTAGCACAAGTTAACAGCAATCTATAGAATTTAAACAACAGCAGGTCTGGGCGATGGGCACGGGGGCGTGTCGGCTGGGCACGACCCCGTGTGGACAAACTGTAAAGGTGTCAAACAGGTTTCTGGCTTTGGTTTTGCTGTCCCGGCTTTAGTAGCACTAATGTTTAGTGCTCTAAGCCTCGTATGTACCTGTTTAACTAATAAATACCACACCAAACCATAACAAACATCCTAATTTACCAAAGTTTAATCATCCACACCACAAGTTAAAAAGAAAAGAAATGCAGAAAATAAAAAGAGTTAAGGAAAGTAAATTGTTCAACAAGTAGCACGTAGGCCAGAAATTGTTCATGAGATAAGGGGGTTAACCTGTGAGGCCTTCAACCGTGGGATGCTACCTCCACTCCTCCTGCTCAATCCATGTCCTCGTCGTCATCATCATTACCTCCTCCGTGGCCCGCCATATACTCCCGGATGTTCCCTATGTCATCCTGCATGTCGGAGATGTTTCTCTCAATCACTCCGACCCGGGCGTATGTGTTGCTGGCCATGTTATAGGTGTTCCTGGTGCACATAAGGTTTTCCTGCAATAAATCATGTAAGCTTTGAAAGTTAGGAAAACCGCCTCCTTGAGAGGAGGATTGACCCGGATCACCATGCGGCTGGTAGTGGTACTGAGGAGGAGGTTGGACGTGTGGAGCGTGTAGGACCATGGCTTCTTGAGGGTTCCATGCATGAGCTTGAACTGTTTGAAACCTGACCGTCCCGTCATCCGCTTCATTGATCAAGCTCATGGAGCGACAGATGACCATGTCCACCTTCCCTGACCATGGGCCCTTTTGAAAGGACCTCGGCATCCTTGTAAAGTGTTTGAAAAGGCGGTAAATCCACCCTCCAAAGAAGATGGGAGTCGGGGGAGTAGCAAGCTAGTTCAGGTGCATGTTACGGAGCAGCAGATATGGAACATCAAGGTTGACACGGTTGTGGATGCAATGGAGAACTAGCAGATCCCGTAGCCCTACAACGCCACCGCTATCATGTCTTTGGCTGAGAGAGTAGGTGAGGACCCTATGGATGTAGTGGTAGAGAAGGTCTCTTAACAGTGTGCTCTTAGTTCGGCTCGGGTTATAGTTTCCCTCTCCGATCTGAGCCCAAGCAGCTTGGCGTTGATTTTCCGGAATCTCACGTAGACCGCCGGTGTTCTCTTCATCCCCAGCATCCTCTTCTGACTACAACCCGACCAGTGCTCCAAATTGAGCGACTGAGATTCTGTATGGGGTTTGATGCGCGTGTGGTGTGATATATATTTAAGTATATTTTAAGCCCTTTTTACACGTTAGTCAAGTTTTAAATTCATAAAACACGATATTTTACTAACACCAAACACACATATGGGCAAGTGCACCCATCGTGAGCGTAGTATAGTGTTGGTAAGATACCGAGGTCGTCCAAGGACACAAGAGCTTTTAATATCGGTTTATCCTCAACGTCTAATCAAATAAAAAAGGTTAGAAAAAGGTTTTAAACTAGAAAAATAAAAACTAACTAAAATGCTGAAAAATAAAATAAAAATAAAAACAGATAGACAAGATGAATCACTTGGCTCCGACTCGTGTTTAGTGTAACCTTTGATTATTTCCACACTTTTGCACTTTTTAAGAGATTATCTTAGTTATTGTAGTAGGCCCCTCTTTTGAAGGTGGCGTTACCCTCAACCCAGTAGTTTGAGTCAGCAAGGATACAATCCTAAAGGGTCGGATTATTGAAAGATAATTAATTAAGTTATTAATGCATATTATGGTAGGCCCCTCTTTTGAAGGTGACGTTACCCTCGGCTAAGTAGTCTGAGTCAGCAGGGATACAGTCCTAAGTAGCCAGGTTAAAGTATTAATAGTAGCTTACATATGAGGGGATCAAAGAGTTTGGACCCCCGCCATCCAATACCGTTAAGTATTGAAGGAGGTCCTACTAAATTTGACACAGGTCCTTGCAGGATCTATACACTGAACAAGGCAAGACTCTTACCAAACCGTTCCCTTAACCCCCGACCAGGTAGCCAACATATCTCTATATAGACCGTGGAGATATGAATGGTGAAAATCTTTTATTTTATATAGACAGTAAAATAATGCCAAGACACCACGGACAAACGATAAGGAAGAATCACCTTCAACATAAGAAACTAGTTATTAAAGTCATTAATACATAACCAAATAAAAAGTGCGAAAAGATTAAAAATAAAAAGTATTACACTAGACACTTGTCTTCACCAAGTGATGTAAGAGACTTAGGCAAACATGGCCTTTGATTGTCAAGAACTCTTACGATCAATCTTGGATCCTGAGACGACTCACACACTCTACGATGGACGATGGATGATGGTGGTGGATGATGGTGTTGTGATGGTGGTGGGTGGTGGGTGAAGTGTGAGAGAGGTGGTGTGCCAAGGGATGATTTGCAAATGAGCCAAGCACCCCTATTTATAGCCTGAACAGCAGCTCGGGCACGGCCCCGTGTCCATCCTTCTTCTCTGTCTTCATTAATTGCAGTTTGTCTGCATTAGTTGACCACGCCCTCGTGTCCGCTGGGCACGACCCCATGTGCAGAAGCGTATCTGTACTATCAAGATTTCCCCGGATTCTGCGAATCTTAGAGTTGACCACGGCCCCGTGTCCGCTGGGCACGCCCCCGTGGTGGGTGATAGAAGCTTCTACAGCTTTGTCTTTTCTGCTGACACTTGGGCACGCCCTCGTGCTCATTGAGCACGGGGCGTGTTCAGCCTTCTGTTCTCTTGTTTTGCTTGGGAAGATGTTGTCGGGGGTCGGGCATGCCACGTGTCACAGCCCCAGCCCCGGTTTTACCCTGTCAGGAGCCGCAGGACAGGAACACGTGGCATCTATGATGCGACAGCGGAATATTTTATCAGGATCTTTTTAAAGCTCAAAAATGCCCAAATATTTTATTTCATCATTCGGGATAAACCCCGTTATTTTACAATAGAGGAATTTCATAAGTAAATTCCCTGATTTATTAAAACATGTTTATTCATTTTAACTAAGCCACCTCTTCAAGCTTGTTAGTGCTCCGTAGCACTTTTTCCTTGATTTACAGCAGGTCGCCTGAAACATGTTTTAAAAATATTTTATCAGCGGGGAAATGCTGGCGAGTCATTCAAGTATGTAAAACGACACATTAGTTATTAATTACAGCATAAGAGCGATTACAATGGCTTCTATCTTATTTTTATCTGGCGCCGTGTCACCTGGTGACGATGGTCATACCACTATTGGGTCTTTCCCCAAGTAGTGACGTTTATCACTGTTAGGATTTATTAGCCTAACCCGTGAGAAATTAGTAATGTGCACAATACCCCACTAGCCAGTGATTAAGATAACCACGACTTACTCCCTGTAATTATAACATTTGAAAATGGAGTATTGTAAAATATTTGATAAAAAGAGAATGACTCACATTGTAGATTTATACGGGCAGAGTTTAGCCTACTGATTAGCCTTGTAACCTAATTTAAATAAAATGCACACGAACTAGGTCAGTAACTAATACAACATTTACGATAACTCACGAGATTAAACCATCACAACTAATGACAAAGTGCGATACTTAAACATCCATCGAATTTATGACGAATGACAAAGCATAACCCTAATGTGGGCAGCACTTAAACATCCATTGGATAGTTTCAATCGATCGGACATTGAATCGTAGCAGCGATCGAGTTATTACCTTGTTATTGCGGCAACGTTTCGTGAATTGTGTGTGTTTTGTAGTGAACAGACTATATCTCAGTGCATAAATCGAATTTTAACGTCGAACGAACGCAGAATGTCAAGTCCCACACCCCTATATTTATACCTGGAAAACAGCCCCCTCACGTGGCGCGAGGGGCTGTCGCGTGGCGCGAGGGGTACTACCCTACCATAGGGTAGCCCCGTGTCCCAGTAGCTTAGGTGAGTTGGTCATTCGTTCAAATTCGTTTTACACGTAAAACTGTTTTGATAATATCAACTAGGGTTTATCCCCCCTGAGTTTTAGGGGCCCTGATCCTGATTCCAATTGTTCTGAAAATTTTAGGGTTTATGCAGGATCACTTGGGGTCTTAATTAGGGTTTCCTATTGGACAAAATATAATAAGAAATAATAGTTTTGGTGAGAGTTGTTACATCTTCCCCACCTTAATAAAAATCTCGTCCTCGAGATTTACTGGAACAAGTAGGGATACTTTCGCTTCATCTCCGATTCCAGCTCCCAAGTGTATTCAGATCCTCTCTTTGAATCCCATTTGACTTTGACTAATACCAATCTTTTATGTTTGAGAAACTTGATCTTTCTGTCTTCTATCTGAGGAGGTTTTTCCACAAATTTCAACTTTTCATTTACCTCTACATCTTGAAGAGGTACTACCAGGGATTCGTCAGATAGACATTTCTTGAGATTGGATACATGAAATACGTCATGTACTCCAGCTAGCTCCTCTGGTAGTTGTAAGCGATATGCAACCGGTCCTATACGTTGGATTACTGGAAATGGTCCTACGTATCTTGGACTCAACTTTCCCTTCTTTCCGAACCGAATAACTCCTTTCCAAGGAGAAACTTTTAAGAGAACCTTGTCTCCGATTTGAAATTCTAACGGCTTACGCCGATTATCTGCATAACTCTTCTGGCGATCTCGAGCTGTCTTGAGTCTTTCCTTGATTTGAGTAATCTTGTCGGTCGTCTCTTGCAAAATTTCAGGACCTGATAATTGACTTTCTCCTATTTCTACCCAACAGACTGGAGTTCTACACTTACGTCCGTACAATGCTTCGAATGGGGCAGCTTCAATGCTTGAGTGATAACTATTATTATAAGAGAATTCAATTAAAGGTAGATGGTTATCCCAGTTTCCACCAAAATCTATCACACATGCTCTAAGCATGTCTTCCAGAGTTTGGATCGTCCTTTCACTTTGTCCGTCTGTTTGAGGATGATATGCAGTGCTCAAGTTCAGTTTAGTCCCCATAGCTTCTTGGAAACTTGTCCAAAAATGCGAAGTGAAACGACTATCTCTATCCGATACAATGGAGAGTGGAACTCCATGTAAGGATACGACTTCATCTACATACAACTTGGCTAACCTTTCCATGCTAAAGGTATCCTTCATGGGTAGAAAATGAGCTGATTTGGTTAATCGATCCATAATTACCCAAATCGCGTCATTACCCTTTCTGGTTTTGGGTAACTTAGTAACAAAATCCATTGTTATGAGTTCCCATTTCCATACAGGTATCTCTAATTGTTGTAGTAGACCTGAAGGTTTCTGATGTTCTGCCTTAACTTGTGAGCAAGTAAGACATTTAGAAACATATCTGGCTTTGTCCTTTTTCATCCCTATCCATCAGAAATTATTTCTTAAATCTTGGTACATCTTATTGTTACCAGGATGCATGGTATACCTAGATTTATGGGCTTCCTCTAAAATCTTATTTCTTAAGTCTCCTTGCTTAGGTACCCAAATCCTTCTTTTATGGAATCTCCAAATTCCATCCGCTCCTTGCTCTAATTATTTTATCCGTCCTTTCATTCCTTCAGCAACATCATGGATTGCTGTTTCCTGAACATCCTTTAATTGTTCCATTAAATCTAACTGTAGATTTAATCTAAGAGCACGAACTCGCTTTTGCTTTTCATGAAACTTACGACTTAAGGCATCTGCAACTTCGTTTGCTTTTCCTTCGTGATATTGAATATCACATTCGTAGTCACTTAGGATCTCCATCCATCTCCTTTGCCTCATGTTCAATTCTTTTTGCCCAAATATATATCTTAAACTTTTATGATCTGTATATACAGTAAACTTACTACCATACAGATAATGTCTCCAAATCTTAAGGGCAAAAATTATGGCGCCTAATTCTAAATCATGAGTCGTATAGTTTTCCTCATGCTTTTTCAATTGCCTTGATGCATAAGCAATTACCTTCTTGCGTTGCATTAACACACATCCTAATCCTAGTTTTGAAGCATCACAATATACTTCAAAATCTTCTGTTCTTTCTGGTAAGGCTAGAATTGGAGCATTGGTTAATTTCTGTTTTAAAATCTTAAAGGGTTCTTCTTGTTTAGGTCCCCATTCATACTTAACTGCTTTACAGGTTAACTTAGTTAATGGTACAACTATTTTGGAAAAATCCTTAATAAACCGTCTGTAATATCCGGCTAACCCTATAAAACTTCTAATCTCCATAGCTGATTGCGGAACCTTCCATTTGGTGATCGCTTCTATCTTAGCAGGATCAACGTGAATTCCTTCGTGATTCACCATGTGACCTAAAAATTGCACTTCTTGTAGCCAAAATTCACACTTCGAGAATTTGGCATAAAGCTTCGCCTTTCTTAACAAGGTTAAGAGTACATGCAGGTGCTCACAATGTTCCTCCTGAATTTTGGAATAAATGAGTATATCGTCGATGAAGACAATTACAAATTTATCCAAGTACGGTTTACAGATTCTGTTCATCATGTCCATAAATGTTGCAGGAGCATTTGTTAACCCAAAGGGCATGACTGTAAACTCGTAATGACCATACCTAGTCCTGAAAGCAGTTTTAGGTATGTCTTCTTCTTGTACCTTCAATTGATGATATCCGGAGCGCAAATCGATCTTAGAAAAGTATCTAGCTCCTTGTAATTGATCGAAAAGATCATCAATCCTAGGTAATGGGTATCGATTCTTAATTGTAACTTTATTCAAGTCCCTATAATCGATACACATTCGCATCGAACCGTCTTTCTTCAGCACATTTACTTATCATAATTACTGCTTCGGTTTTCTCTAACCAACGCAATGCTGCAGTTGCCCCTTCGTTACCTGCAAACTCAGCTGGTTTACAGGCAAGAAACTCCTTATAAGTGCAACCAGGTGTTGCAGCTTTCATTTTCTTAAGGAGTGGAGCTTGCAACCCATCTTTGTCGTTATTAATATGGTTTCCGCTTCCGTTGTGCGTTTGCTAGGAATAATTTGTTGAGGTTCAACAGGTTTCTGAGCAGCAGCAAGGATTGCGGGGATAGCATTGGCTATTCCTTAAGCAACGATATTTTCGATATCTTGCCTATTCAGAAATTGATCCTCCTGATGTTGCTCAGATTGATTACCCTCGTTAACTTGTTCATTACCAACGTTTGCCATCTGGTAATTAATTTATATAAGTGATTAGTATAAAATAATTAATAACTAAACATAACAAAACAATCGCACAAAATCATATTAACATGTATAGCCAAAATTGTCAATTTCTTGACTTCCATTTTTATATATATTATAATATGCTTCCGTACACACTTGTTATCTTACAAAAGTTTTATTTTCAGGTTATTTCACATACTTATATTTTTATTATACAAACATAGTTTCATAACCACACTCCCCCTAGTCCGTTGGCCTTTCAGAAATGATGTTCCCTTTCATCATATTTCCAGGAGATTTGTTCCCCAATCTCACGAATCTTATTCCCTGCATCCATTAGTTCTTCGCCAAAATGGCGAAGTTCTGCTAAGTTTTCATTACTCATTGGGGGATTTAGCGCAGGTTCTGGGTCGAACTGAGGAAAAAAGGTATAGGGATTATTTAGGAGGTTTTGAAATTGCCAATCATTGGTCCACCATTCGTCCATTTCTCCATGAGGTTGGGTATGGCTTAAAGGTTCTGGGATGGTTGGTTCCAGGTTTATTGGAAGTTGGGTTTCAGCAGGATAAGGGAAAAGGTTTGTATTGATAAGCCTAAGGATATCACAGCTTGCCAGTATGTGATCCAGTTCCTCCTGCAATGGTAATTCCTCAGCTTGCCTAGAACTTTCGCCAATTTCTATTCCTGCGGTTCTAGAACTTTCTCCAATTTCTATCCCTTTTCCTTTATCTATAGGATTCTCTATTTTGGGAATTCTCCTAGTCGCTGGTTTCCTTCTGCGTACATGATGCGTGTGAAGTGTTATATATATTAGGTGTATATTTTAAGCCCCTTTAACACTTTTTTAGTCAAGTTTTAAATTTATAAAACACGATATTTACCAACACTAGACACACATATGAGCAAGTGCACCCATCGTGAGCGTAGTATAGTGTTGGTAAGATACCGAGGTCGTCCAAGGACACAAGAGCTTTTAGTACCGGTTTATCCTCAACGTCTAATCAAATCAAAAAGTAAGTTTTAGAAAAATGTTTTAAGCTAAGAAAAATAAAAACTAACTAACTAAAATGCTAAAAAATAAAAATAAAAATAAAAACAGATAGACAAGATGAATCACTTGGTTCCGACTCGTGTATAGTGTAACCTTTGATTATTTCCGCACTTTTGCACTTATTTAAGAGATTATCTTAGTTATTGTAGTAGGCCCCTCTTTTGAAGGTGACGTTACCCTCAACCCAGTAGTTTGAGTCAGCAAGGATACAATCCTAAAGGGTCGGATTATTGAAAGATAATGAATTAAGTTATTAATGCAAATTATGGTAGGCCCCTCTTTTGGAGGTGACGTTACCCTCGACTAAGTAGTCTGAGTCAGCATGGATACCGTCCTAAATAGCCGGGCTATAGTATTAATTGTAGTTAACTTATGAGGGGATCAAAGAGTTTGGACCCCCGCCATCCAATACCGTTAAGTATTGAAGGAGGTCCTACTAAATTTGACCCAGGTCCATTGCAGGACCTCTAAACGCTGAACAATGGCAAGACTCTTACCAAACCGTTCCCTTAACCCCCGACCAGGTAGCCAACATACCTCCATATAGACCGTGGAGATATGAATGGTGAAAATCTTTTATTTTATATAGACAGTAAAATAATGCCAAGACACCACGAACAAACGATAAGGAAGAATCACCTTCAACATAAGAAACTAGTTATTAAAGTCATTAATACAAAACCAAATAAAAAGTGCGAAAAGATTAGAAATAAAAAGTATTACACTAGACACTTGTCTTCACCAAGTGATGTAAGAGACTTAGGCAAACATGGCCTTGATTGTCAAGAACTCTTACGATCAATCTTGGATCCCGAGACGACTCACACACTCTATGATGGACAATGGATGATGGTGGTGGATGATGGTGTTATGGTGGTGGTGGGTGGTGGGTGAAGTGTGAGAGAGGTGGTGTGCCAAGGGATGGTTTGAGCTTGAGCCAAGCACTCCTATTTATTGGCTGAACAGAAGCTCGGGCATGGCCCCGTGTCCAGTGGGCACGGCCCCGTGTCCACATCCTTCTCTTTCTTCATTTAATGCAGCTTGTCTTATTAGTTGACCACGCCCCCGTGTCCGCTGAGCACGACCCCGTGGTGCAGAAGAATCTTTGTACTATGAAGATTTGCCTGGATTGTGCGAATCTTATAGTTGACCACGGCCCCGTGTCCGCTGAGCACGGCCCCGTGGTGGGCAACAGAAGCTTCTACCACTTTGTCTTTTCTGCTGACACTTGGGCACGCCCCCGTGCTGGCTGAGCACGGGGCGTGTTCAGTCTTCTGTCTTCTTGTTTTTCTTGGGAAGATGCTGTCGTGGGGTCGGGCATGTCTCGTTTGTTCCTTTTCTTGTATTTATGTTAGATTTTGATGTCTTTTGCTTCTTTTGTTAATTTGAGCTCATTTAATCCTGAAAATACAAAAGGAAGACAAAAGCACACTTTTTCAAACATTAGTACTAAAAAAGGGTTAGTTTTATGCCACAATTGATGTAATTTATATGTTGCATTTTGCACACATCAGTACACGTCTCCAAGCCACAAATCTTCTTCTTTTCTTTGGCTTTGATTTCTCCAGAGGTGGAGCTTGAAATTCCATAGGTTCTTCTACATCAGCCAAGTAACCAGTAAAGTCTCTGGAAACTTCTATTTTCACAGGATAGAGATTGAGATTCGCTAGAGCTTCAGATAATTCATTCATGTTGTTTAGCATTTATGAAGACACACACAAAATTCTAGGTTAAAAGTTTGTAAATTAAATTTTCACAGAATCACAAAATAAAATTAAAATTTTGATATAAATTACAATTATCTAATAAACTATTTTATTGAAACAAAATATTTATTTTTAGTACAACTAATATTATTTTAAAGTTTCTGGCTAATAGATAGTATGGGTGCTAATACTGGGCCAGGGTGTTGATAATCTAAAGGTTAGCATTTATTGCTACAGTGGCTAACATATAAAGATTTGCCCATTTTTCATCTAACTCATCTTCCCATGGTGGATTATTGCCTATTTCCTGGGCTTCCTTATTAATTATTCCTTCTTTTGGTTGTAATTTCCTCATTTTCTCTTGACTTTTTCTAATAATCAAACTTCTTTTATGAGGAGAAAGTGGTTTCTCATATTGTGCCTTACGAACAAATATTCCTTCTTTAGTATCTACTGAATATCTTGAGGAATTTGATTGGGATGAGGATCCCTTATCTTTTGGTACACTATCTAATTGACGATAGATATTCGAAAGTCTTTGTTTACCCATACTGTAACTAACAAGTAGTCAGTTAATAAAACACGTAATCACAAAATAGCAATTAGTAAAATTAAGTATTTTCTTAAATACTTAATAGGCTTAAATCAGTGGCTCAATCAGTAGCTTTGATACCACCTTTTCCTGTCACGGCCCCAGCCCCGGTTTTACCCGGTCAGGAGCCGCAGGACAGGAACACGTGGCATCTATGATGCGACAGCGGAAAATTTTATCAGGATCTTTTTAAAGCTCAAAAATGCCCAAATATTTTATTTCATCATTCGGGATAAACCCCGTTATTTTACAATAGAGGAATTGTAACAACTCTCACTAAAAAGTCCTAACTATTACTTTAATTGATCATTAGGAAACCCTAATTGAGACACCCAGGTGATTCCGCACAAACCCTAAAATTTTCAGAATAATTGGAATCAGGGGTAGGGCCCCTAAAACTTAGGGGGGATAAACCCTAATGGACGATTATCTTCAAATCAGCGTTGTCACATAACTGAAATGTGAAATTGTAGAGTCAGCTGAGCTAGTCCCAATCGTGGCTACCCTATAGGCTAGTTTTATGCCTTACGCACCGTAACAATATGGGTCTTACGGTGCGCAAGGACCCTTACGGACCGTAACACTGGGAATGTTACGGTGTGTAAGCATGTCCAAATTTTAGCTATAAATAGAGGACAGTGGCATTCGAAATTTAAACATCCAACGTCGAAAGAATTCACAAAATACACTGAGATACGAACTGAATACTCCAAATTTCACCCCCGGGTCTCGAAATTCTGCCGCAAAACAGGGTATTAGCACAATCGCTGCTACGATTCATTTTCCGACGATCAATATATCCAATGGATGTTTAAGTGCCGCCCACATTAGGGTTATACTTTGTCGTTCGTCGTTAATTCGATGGATGAAGTATCGCACTTTGTCGTTCGTTGTGAGAATTTGATCTCGTGAGTTATCGTAAATGCTGGATTGATTACTAACCCAGTTTTGTGTGCATTGTTATTTAAATTAGGTTAACAAGGCTAATCCATAGAGTAAACTCTATCCGTATTAAATCAGCAATGTGAGTCATTCTCTCTTTTTATCAAATTTGTTTATAAAAGCATGTTATTTTCAAAGTTATAATTACGGGGATTAAGTCTTTGTAATCACCAAGTTACAGCCGGTATGTGGGGTTTTGTATACATTACTTGATAATCGTCACCATTGGGGTAGCCAATTGGGGGATATGACCATAGTCACAGATTCGGTCGAGTGACAAATACCGTGGGTAGTTGGTTTGATATCAGAAACATTGTAATCGCTCTTAATACTGTAAATTATAACAAATGTGTCATTTTAGTAAATAGAATGAGTCACTCAGTATTTCCCGCTGACAAAACCTTTTTCAAACATGTTTCAGGTGATCTGTTGTAATTCAGGAAAAGTGCTGAGGAGCATTTCAAGCTTAAGATAGTGGCTCATTATAAAATAAAGAAATAAGTTTTGTAATATCACGATTTCGTAGTAAAAAAAAATAATATTGTAAATTATCGGGGTTTTTATCCCGAATTGTGAAATAAAATAAATCGGGAAAATTTTAGCTTTAAACGATCCTGTTAAATAAACTTCCGCTGTTAAACTCAATTAAATAAATACCGCGGGTTTTCTGTCTCGCGGCTCCTGAAACGGGTCAAACCGGGTCGGGGTCGTGACAGAAAAAGGTGGTATCAGAGCCACTGGGTTAAGCTAATTAAGTATTTAGAAATACTTAATTTTTCCTGATTACTATTATGTGATTATGTGTATTATTAACTGATTATTTGTTAGTTACAGTATGGGTAAGCAAAAGTTGTCAAGTATCTATCTTAAATTAGATAGATCATCCAATGAGAAGGGAAGTTCATCCCGAACCAAATCCTCGAATCAGACTGAAATTCCTGAAGAAGGAATATTTGTGCGAAAGGCACAATACGAGGAATCACTTTCTCCTATAAGGAGGGAGATGATTATTAAGAAAAGTGAAGAGAAAATCCGAGAAAAGAAGATTAAACGGGAAACCCAGGAATTAATTGATAAATCACCTTGGGAAGATAAGCTAGATGAGAAATGGGCAAACTTATATATGCTAGCCACAGTAGCAGAAAATATAAATCTTTAAATATTTTAAAGTTTAGTACTTTACCCTTACAATCTAGAAACCCTGTGCAATAAATAAAATTTCAAAACCCTAAGTGTGTTTTTCAGTTATCTTTGTAATAAATTAGTATACAGTATGTAATAAATTAAACGGTTATTTATGAATTTTAACTTAGTATTTTATGCATTTTGCATATATGCTACATCAGCATGAGTGGGATATCTGAAGCCTTTCAGAACCTTAATCTTTACCCGGTGAATATCGAAGTTTCCAAAGAATTTACTGGATACTTTCCTGATATAGAACAACCTGTAGAATTCAGTGCTCCACCTGTGAACAAGCCAAAACGAAAGAAAAGAAAGAATTACGTGTGGGGAAGTCGTATACGTAAGAAAAAGCCAGCTACAAAACTTCCCAAAATAAATAATCCTTTGAAAAAGGGAAAAGAAATTATAACCGGAGAAAGTTCGAAACAGCAGGAAATGGAAACTGAAACCAAGGAAGAGGTTAAGGAGATAGGAATGCAGATGGAGGAAGGTCCTAAAGAAATAGTAATGGAAGTTGGGCAAGGCTCTAAACCAACTCAGATAGAAATTGGAGAGAGCTCCAATCCAAACCAGGAAAGGACTTTTCAAGATGAAATAGATTTCCTATTGGCAAGCTGTGAAACTATTCAGCCTGTCAATACTAATATTTTTAATTATCCTCTTGAAAACCAACTCCCTATGAATTGGGAACCAGCAATCCCAGACCCAATAGTCCACTCCCAACCCATAGGAATGGACGAATGGTGGACGAACGATTGGCAATTTCAAAATATTGTCAACGATCCTTACTCTTTTCTTCCACAATTCGATCCAGAACCCCTACCTAATCCACCCATGAGTAATGAAAACATGGCTGAACTTCGCCACTTTGGTGAAGAGTTGTTTGATGCTGGAACTAGAATCAGGGAAATAGGGGGACAAATTGCCTGGAAGTACGATGAGAGGGAACTGCGTTTTTAGAACGGCAAGTGACGAGAGATAGTACGATGGTAAAACGGTAGTTGTATAATAGTAATAGTAAAGTTAGTCTGTAAATAACAAATAAAACTCTGTAAGATATTGGCAAGTAATGATGCATACTATACTAGATATAAAATGAAATCGAGAAATCGATTGTTTTGACTATAACTGTATTGTAAAATTTTCTGATTGTTTGTATATAATTGTTATTTAGCAAATACTAATAAAATTTATATATACATTATCAGATGGCAAACAGTGGTAATGAACCTATAAATGAAGTTAATCAGTCTGAACAACATTCAAGAGATCAATATATGACTCGACAAGATATCGAAAACATTGTTGCTCAAGGGATAGCCAATGCTATTCCAACATTCGTTGCTGCTATAAAGAATCCAATCGAACCGCAACAAATTATCCCTAGTAAACAGATTACTGAAGATAACTTCAGTAATAGTGTAAATGGAGGCAATAATCATGTTAATCATAATAGGGAACCACATCAAGCTCCATTACCCAAGAAAATGAAAACTGCAACGCCTGGTTGCACTTTCAAAGAATTCCTTGCTTGTAAACCCACTGAATTTGCAGGCAATGAAGGAGCAACTGCATCACTGCGTTGGTTAGAGAAAACCGAAGCAGTCATTGCAATAAGTAAATGTGGTAAAGATGATCAGGTCATGTACGCCTCAAATCTCTTTAAAGAAGGAGCACTCGAATGGTGGAACACTGTGTTACAATCAAAAGGAAGAATAATAGCTTATGCTATGACTTGGGAAGAATTTAAGGGTTTGGTGGAAAGAAAATTATGTCCCGAGTATGAAAAGGAACAGATGGCGAATAAGTTTCTAAATCATCGGATGATGGGTGTGGATTGTCGTGGTTATACCTCGACATTCTTTGAATATGCTAGAGTGGTACCAACACTGGCTTCGCCAGAACCGGTACTCATTTCTCGCTATATTTGGGGGCTAATTAGTGAAATCCGCAATATTGTTAAAGCTGCGAGACCTCGCACTATTGATGATGCGGTAGAATTAGCCAATACTCTAACCGATGAACTGGTGCGCACAAGAGATGAAGATAGGAAAAAGGAACTAGCTTAGAAAATTACCCAAGGATTTTGTGTGGGTAATAATAACAGCTTCAAGAGAAAAGGAACAGGGCAATCTCCAGCTCCGTCATTCTGCAGGAAATGCAAAAAGAAACATTATGGAAGATGCGATATCACTTGCAATTTTTGCAAAACTGTAGGACATCGTGAAGAAAACTGCAAAAAGAAGACCGTAATCTGTTTTAACTGTGGAGAAGCGGGGCATTATAAAACAGAATGTCCTAAATTGGTCAAACCAGTAGATAACAAACCCAAGGCGACCGAAGGAACTACTAAGAAGAATGCCAGGGCATTTCAGCTGACCACTCAAGAAGCAGAACTCATTTCGGATGTGATAGCGGGTACGTTCTTAGTTCACAACGTGTACGCAAAAGTATTATTTGACTCTGGTGCAAACCAAAGTTTTATAAATACTTTATTCTGCCAAGCTCTTAGTTTACCTTTAACCCATATTAGGCAGATTTTTACAGTTGAAACAGCAGACGGAAATTCAGTTAAAATAGATAAAGTTTTGCAAGAAGGAAACATAGAACTTTTAGGACATAAATTCTCTGCAAAACTATTGCCGATGAATTTAGCTGAATTTGATGTTGTATTAGGAATGGATTGGTTAGTAGCCAACCATGCTAGAATCCTTTGTGATCAGAATTCCATAGAAATTCAATCACCCACCGGAGAAATGATTAGGATTACAGGAGATAAACCACGTAAACCCATGAAGTTCATATCGGTAATGAAAGTTGCTAATTATGAACGAAAACAAGGAATAGTGTATATGATTTCGGTAATCATTAGCACTAAGGGTAAAGATCTTAAGGAAATACCCGTAGTCTCAGAATATCCTGATGTATTCCCAGAAGATTTACCGGGATTACCTCCAGACAGGGAAGTAGAATTTAGGATTCATCTAATACCTGGAACTACACCGATAGCCAAGGCACCATATCGGTTAGCTCCTACCGAAATGTTAGAACTAAAGAAGCAATTAGATGAATTACTAAGTAAAGGATTCATACAACCTAGCTCATCCCCTTGGGGAGCGCCAGTGTTGTTTGTAAAGAAGAAAGATGGTTCAATGAGAATGTGTATTGATTATAGAGAATTGAATAAGGTTACAATTAAGAATCGATACCCATTACCTAGGATTGATGATCTTTTTGATCAACTGCAAGGGGCTAGATATTTTTCTAAGATAGATTTACGCTCCGGATATCATCAATTGAAGGTACAAGAAGAAGACATACCTAAAACTGCTTTTAGAACTAGGTATGGTCATTACGAGTTTACAGTCATGCCCTTCGGATTAACAAATGCACCTGCAGCATTTATGGACATGATGAATAGGATCTGTAAACCGTACTTGGATAAATTTGTAATTGTTTTCATAGACGATATACTTATTTATTCCAAAAGTCAGACAGAGCATTGTGAACATCTTCATGCACTCTTAACTTTGTTAAGAAAAGAAAAGTTGTATGCCAAATTCTCGAAATGTGAATTTTGGTTACAAGAAGTGCAATTCTTAGGACACATGGTAAATCACGAAGGTATTCACGTAGATCCTGCTAAGATAGAGGCAATTACCAATTGGAAGGTTCCACAAACAGCAATGGAAATAAGAAGTTTTATAGGTTTAGCTGGTTATTATAGATGGTTTATTAAGGATTTTTCCAAGATAGCTGTACCATTAACTAAGCTAACCTGTAAAGCAGTTAAGTTTGAATGAGGACCAAAGCAAGAAGAAGCCTTTAGAATATTAAAGCAGAAATTAACCAATGCTCCAATCTTAGCCTTACCAGAAGGAACTAAAGATTTTGAAGTATATTGTGATGCTTCAAAATTAGGATTTGGATGTGTGCTTATGCAACGCAAGAAGGTAATTGCGTACGCATCAAGGCAATTGAAAAAGCACGAATAAAACTATACGACTCATGATTTAGAATTAGGAGCCGTAATTTTTGCCCTTAAGATTTGGAGACATTATCTTTACGGAAGTAAATTTACTGTCTACACAGACCACAAAAGTTTAAGATATATATTTGGGCAAAAAGAGTTAAACATGAGGCAAAGGAGATGGATGGAAATCTTAAGCGACTACGACTGTGATATTCAGTATCACGAAGGAAAGGCAAATGTAGTTGCAGATGCCTTAAGTCGTAAGTATTATGAGAAACAAAGACGAGTTCGTGCTCTCAGATTAAATCTACAAATAGATTTAATGGAACAATTGAAGAATGTTCAAACTACAGCAATCAAGGATGATGCTGAAGGAATGAAAGGACGAATCAAGGAATTAGAACAAGGAGCAGATGGAATTTGGAGATTCCACAAAAGTAGAATTTGGGTACCTAAGCAGGGAGACTTAAGACCTAAGATTTTAGAAGAAGCTCATAAATCTAGGTATACTATACACCCAGGAAACAATAAGATGTACCAAGATTTAAGAAAGAACTTTTGGTGGATAGAAATGAAAAAGGACATAGCAAGATATGTTTCTAAATGTCTTACTTGTTCACAAGTTAAGGTAGAACATCAGAAACCTTCAGGATTACTACAACAATTAGAAATGCCAGTATGGAAATGGGAACTTATAACAATGGATTTTGTTACTAAGTTACCCAAAACCAGAAAAGGTAATGATGCGATTTGGGTAATTGTGGATCGATTAACCAAATCAGCTCACTTTTTACCAATGAAAGAAACCTTTAGTATGGAAAGACTGGCTAAATTGTATGTAGATGAAGTTGTATCCTTACATGGAGTTCCACTCTCCATTGTTTCGGATAGGGATAGTCGTTTTACTTCCCATTTCTGGAAAAGTTTTCAGCAAGCAATGGGAACTCGACTAAACCTAAGCACTGCATATCATCCTCAAACAGATGGGCAAAGTGAAAGGACGATCCAAACTCTAGAAGACATGCTCCGAGCATGTGTAATAGACTTTGGTGGAAGTTGGGATGATCATTTACCATTAATTGAATTCTCCTATAACAATAGTTATCATTCAAGCATTGAAACTGCCCCATTTGAAGCATTATATGGAAGAAAGTGTAGAACTCCAGTTTGTTGGGCAGAAATAGGAGAAAGTCAATTATCAGGTCCTGAAATAGTGCAAGAAACAACTGATAAGATTACTCAAATCAAGGAAAGGCCGAAGACGGCTCGAGATCGCCAGAAGAGTTATGCAGACAATAGATGCAAGCCACTTGAATTCCAAGTTGGAGACAAAATACTATTGAAAGTTTCTCCTTGGAAAGGAGTAGTCAGATTCGGAAAGAAAGGAAAGTTAAGTCCAAGGTACGTAGGACCATTTTCAGTAATCCAACGTATAGGACCAGTAGCTTATTGTTTACGACTACCAGAAGAATTAGCAGGAGTACATGATGTATTTCATGTATCCAATCTCAAGAAATGTTTATCAAATGAATCACTGGTAGTACCTCTTCGAGATATAGAAGTAAACGAAAAGCTGAAATTTGTTGAGAAACCTCTTCAAATTGAGGATCGAAAGATCAAGTTTCTCAAACACAAACGACTAGTTTTAGTCAAAGTAAAGTGGGATTCAAAGAGAGGAGCTAAATACACTTGGGAGCTGGAATCAGAAATGAAGCGAAAATATCCACATTTATTCCAGTAAATCTCGAGGACGAGATTTTTATTAAGGTAGGGAGAATGTAACAACTCTCACTAAAAAGTCCTAATTATTACTTTAATTGATCATTAGGAAACCCTAATTGAGACACCCAAGTGATTCCGCACAAACCCTAAAATTTTCAGAATAATTGGAATCAGGATTAGGGCCCCTAAAACTTAGGGGGGACAAACCCTAATGGACGATTATCTTCAAATCAGCGTTGTCACATAACTGAAATGTGAAATTGTAGAGTCAGCTGAGCTAGTCCCAATCGTGGCTACCCTATAGGCTAGTTTTATGCCTTACGCACCGTAACAATATGGGTCTTACGGTGCGTAAGCATGTCCAAATTTTAGCTATAAATAGAGGACAGTGGCATTCGAAATTTGAACATCCAACGTCGAAAGAATTCACAAAATACACTGAGATACGAACTGAATACTCCAAATTTCACCCCCGGGTCTCGAAATTCTGCCGCAAAACAGGGTATTAGCACAATCGCTGCTACGATTCATTTTCCGACGATCAATATATCCAATGGATGTTTAAGTGCCGCCCACATTAGGGTTATACTTTGTCGTTCGTCGTTAATTCGATGGATGAAGTATCGCACTTTGTCGTTCGTTGTGAGAATTTGATCTCGTGAGTTATCGTAAATGCTGGATTGATTACTAACCCAGTTTTGTGTGCATTGTTATTTAAATTAGGTTAACAAGGCTAATCCATAGAGTAAACTCTGTCCGTATTAAATCAGCAATGTGAGTCATTCTCTCTTTTTATCAAATTTGTTTATAAAAGCATGTTATTTTCAAAGTTATAATTACGGGGATTAAGTCTTTGTAATCACCAAGTTACAGCCGGTATGTGGGGTTTTGTATACATTACTTGATAATCGTCACCATTGGGGTAGCCAATTGGGGGATATGACCATAGTCACAGATTCGGTCGAGTGACAAATACCGTGGGTAGTTGGTTTGATATCAGAAACATTGTAATCACTCTTAATACTGTAAATTATAACAAATGTGTCATTTTAGTAAATAGAATGAGTCACTCAGTATTTCCCGCTGACAAAACCTTTTTCAAACATGTTTCAGGTGATCTGTTGTAATTCAGGAAAAGTGCTGAGGAGCATTTCAAGCTTAAGATAGTGGCTCATTATAAAATAAAGAAACAAGTTTTGTAATATCACGATTTCGTAGTAAAAAAAATAATATTGTAAATTATCGGGGTTTTTATCCCGAATTGTGAAATAAAATAAATCGGGAAAATTTTAGCTTTAAACGATCCTGTTAAATAAACTTCCGCTGTTAAACTCAATTAAATAAATACCGCGGGTTTTCTGTCTCGCGACTCCTGAAACGGGTCAAACCGGGTCGGGGTCGTGACAGGAATTTCATAAGTAAATTCCCTGATTTATTAAAACATGTTTATTCATTTTAACTGAGCCACCTCTTCAAGCTTGTTAGTGCTCCGTGGCACTTTTTCCTTGATTTATAGCAGGTCGCCTGAAACATGTTTTAAAAATATTTTATCTGCGGGGAAATGCTGGCGAGTCATTCAAGTATGTAAAACGACACATTAGTTATTAGTTACAGCATAAGAGCGATTACAATGGCTTCTATCTTATTTTTATCTGGCGCCGTGTCACCTGGTGACGATGGTCATACCACTATTGGGTCTTTCCCCAAGTAGTGGCGTTTATCACTGTTAGGATTTATTAGCCTAACCCATGAGAAATTAGTAATGTGCACAATACCCCACTAGCCAGTGATTAAGATAACCACGATTTACTCCCTGTAATTATAACATTTGAAAATGGTGTATTGTAAAATATTTGATAAAAAGAGAATGACTCACATTGTAGATTTATACGGGCAGAGTTTAGCCTTGTAACCTAATTTAAATAAAATGCACACGAACTAGGTCAGTAACTAATACAGCATTTTACGATAACTCACGAGATTAAACCCTCACAACGAATGACAAAGTGTGATACTTAAACATCCATCGAATTTACGACGAATGACAAACATCCATTGGATAGTTTCAATCGATCGAACATTGAATCGTAGCAGCGATCGAGTTATTACCCTGTTATTGCGGCAGCGTTTCGTGAATTGTGTGTGTTTTGTAGTGAACAGACTATATCTCAGTGCATAAATCGAATTTTAACGTCGAACGAACGTAGAATGTCAAGTCCCACACCCCTATATTTATACCTGGAAAACAGCCCCCTTGCGTGGCGCGTGGGGCTGTCGCGTGGCGCGAGGGGTACTACCCTACCATAGGGTAGCCCCGTGTCCCAGTAGCTTAGGTGAGTTGGTCATTCGTTCAAATTCGTTTTACACGTAAAACTGTTTTGATAATATCAACTAGGGTTTACCCCCCCTGAGTTTTAGCGGCCCTGATCCTGATTCCAATTGTTCTGAAAATTTTAGGGTTTATGCAGGATCACTTGGGGTCTTAATTAGGGTTTCCTATTGGACAAAATATAATAAGAAATAATAGTTTTGGTGAGAGTTGTTACACCACGTTTGTTCCTTTTCTTGTATTTATGTTAGATTTAGCTGCCTTTTTGCTTCTTTTGTTCATTTGAGCTCATTTAATCCTGAAAATACAAAAGGAAGACAAAAACACACTTTTTCCAACATTAGTACTAAAAAAGGGTTAGTTTTATGCCACAATTGATGTAATTTATATGTTGCATTTTGTGCACATCAAATACCCCCACACTTGAATCTTTGCTTGTCCTCAAGCAAAACTCTTTATAATGTGGCTTTACACTCCTAAATGGAATGGGTAGAAGAGAAAGTTTTGGGCTTGTCGTAGAGTGTCGGGATTTCCAAGATTCTTTATTAAGTTTTATTTTTATTTATTTACAATCCTATTCGTCATGATTTATTTAAAACATTTCATAAGATAAATTACTTATTTGGGCATAACATGCCTTTTTAAAATTCCATTTATATACAAGTTCACATACCTCACGGGGGATCACTCAACACTCGGCCGAAGATGTATTTTAGTGGATCACTCTAGAGCGGCATGGGACTTACTCCTACCATAAGCTTGCCAAGCAATCAATCCTCCTCCTTTTTAACTATACACCTTTGTAAATATCAAGATGACTTTTGGGGTAAAAGGTTAGGCTTGGGTTAAAGGTAGGTGGTTGGGTTAGTGGTTAGTAAAAGGGCGAAAGGCGTAAAAAGCGTCGGTTTTCGTAAGACTTTTTACTTTTAAAATTTTTATTTTGATGAAGCCATTATTCAAACAAAGTTATTTTTTATAAACTTGTTTGTTTATTTCTCTTTTGCTTCATCATCATCATTATTTTTTTTTTTTTTTTTTTTTTTGAAAGTCATAAGAAAAACCAGGCTTGTTACCAAAACAAAGGGTTTAAAAATAAAAAGGTTTTGGTGGGTGAAAGGGTGTTTGTTTTGGATTATGAAATGAAAAGGTTTAGGCTCAAAGGGGTTAACTATGAGGATTTTGGGTAGGTGGTAAAAAAAAATAATGGTGTAGAAATAAAAAGGGTTAGTCCTAATGCCTCCGTCATTTACTTACTCGGGTTTAAGTTGGTAAGTACGAGGAATGTATCGTCGTGGCAAGTTCTAGAGTCGTAAGAACCAAGCGGCTATTCACACAAGAAATGAAAAATGAGCATTTAGTTTTAAAGATATGTATTTGTATGCTCAATAAAGGCTCAAAACTCACTTTTTGTGGGAATGGATTTTTATGTGATCAAGTATATATAATCAAATTTTAGTTAAGCTTGTCATGCCGTTTCATAATTTTCTTATGTTTGTTCTTTTTATCACGACGCTATCGGTTGTAAATTTGTAAAAATATAACCTTTTTAGAACTTGAAATTCCCAAATTAAACCTTGACAAGTAAAAAAAAATGAAAATTTTTTGAAAAAAATTGGGGTGATTAGCGGTTCCAATTGAGTTTTGTGTAAGGCTTGTATTTAGGACTTGCAAGATTCAAGGTTTTAGCATCCCCCACACTTAAATTACACATTGTCCTCAATGTGTCCCAAAAATAAGTTTTTAGGTTGACTGAATGTGTAAAAAGGTGTGAAAAAACAAAAATTTGTGTTACTGGGCGTCTGGACATGGCCCCGTGGTGTCCGGGCACGGCCCCGTGTTCAGTTCGCCAGTAACAAAAATTGTCAAAAAGAAACAGAAGCCTGGGCACAGGGGCGTGTTCAGTGCGCACGCCCCGTGTCCAGTTACCTGAACTGGGCATTTTATGCAGATAGTTGGGCACGGGCCGTGTTGGGCTAGCACGGCCCCGTGCTGAACTTGCTGTAATGAAGAAAAATTTGTCGGGTGGCTCTGTTTTTGTGCATGGGGTGCTGGTTCACGTTCCCTTGGTATCCTTCACCATCCCGAGTGTGTTTTATCCATTACAACATCATCTAAACACCATTTTAACTAGAATCATCATTCATTAAATAGAGAGAATTACATAATATTCCTAATAAGTTAAAATTCTAGATAGATAGGTCAAAAGAAACACAAGAAATCTAAACCAAGAAGTTCTAGCCTAATACTTATTCTATTAGCAAAATTTTCGAAAAGATAATTCTCTCGGTTGGATGCGGCTTGAAAAACTTCTTTCTCCGGGCATGGGTCCCTCACACGTCGGTGAGCCACTCCTCTATCTCCTTAGGGAGAAGAAAGGCGGGCTCATTGGCATTGGTTTGAGGGGGTGCAACCTCCACCGGGACTTCTTGTAGATCTTCAAGAGGGGGTTCCGCTGGAATGTCATCCCATCCGGTAGGATTGTTGACTCCAAGTGCTAGGTTCCAATCCTCTTGAGGGAGGAATGGTTCCATGGGAGGTGTCACAAGAATGTTTAACCACCGGTGCAAGAGGTTAATTTCTTGAAAACTGTTTTCCAGCCCCACCGTAAGATAGTTTATACGGTCTATAAGGACCTCCTCTACTAAAGTCATCTCGTCAAGAGCTTCACGTAATGCCATTACGTAGCGTACGAGAGTTGCTTCAATTGAAGACCTTCTTTCCCTTCGACTGTTTCTGGAGTGCGCAGAAGAGGTTCCACTGTTTTGGCTTGACATTCTACGAAAATAAACGGAAAGGAGTTTATTTTAATGAAACAGTTCCCTCGGACACGGCCCCGTGCTTAATGAGCACGGCCCCGTGTTCACCTTTCTGCAGATTTTTGGAACAAGGAACCTTGGAGTTTCAAATTACTTTTCCAACTTATGAAGCATTTTTTAGCAGAAATAACTTAAAACAATGTTATACAACTTATTTTTAACAAGATTCCTTGAACAAAAACCCAACAAACATCACAATAAAGCTTGGAATCATGGTGATCTCAAGCTTCAATGGAGGTGTTGAAGCAAGAAAGATGAAGAAGAAGGTAATGGATAAAAGAGGAAAGGACAAGATGGTTGTTAGAACCTTCTTTTAGAAAATACCTAGCATGGTAGGTGAGAAGATCCTCCCAAATCTCTATCCCTGGATGGTCCAAATGTACAGGATTCTTGGCTGCATTTATAGAAAACAATAGCACGCTGCACACGGCCCCGTGTCGGCTGGACACGGCCCCGTGTGTAGACTGGTTCCTGACACATTTTGTCCGTATTCTGACAAAAAGTCAGAAAGGAATCTTTTGGTGGACACGGGGGCGTGTTGACCTGGGCACGGCCCCGTGTCGAAAGGCTGTTTATGAAGTTTGTCTATTTCTAAGGAACTTATTCGTATCGGGCGGTTCCTTACTGGATGGAACAACCCCAAAGTGCCTAAGATACCTTAATTGCTCTAGATTAAGACGAGAACGCAAGAGGTTGTCGGTGAGGGTGATTCCTATGCTAAATGTAGGTGGACAAGTCCAACCCTTTCCCGGGCTCTCGTTAAAGAAGGTGTATGTCGAATTGCTCAGGTCTATGTATGCATCGAACGAAGTCGATGGGGAGTCCTTCACGGCACAATCGACACAGGGACGACTATCGCTCAAGTCCTCGCTAGAGTTAGAGGTAACATCGGGAACAACGAAGTTGTTTTTATTGGAATGCGATCCCAACAATTCATCTTGGTTATTGTCTTGAGATAAATTATTGAAATCCATCCTAAGTTCTTTTAACCAATTAAGAATTAGATCTTCCATTTGAAATAGTTCATCAAGAAGCATTTCTCCTAGAAGATCCGGTTGAGAGCATTCGAGGGAGAGATATGGATTATTTTTACTTTCGCCCCTCTTAAGGCTACAGGAAAACAATGGGTCTATATAATGGGGTTTATAATTTAGAAAATAACATTCTAAATCTTTATGGGAACCACCACATATTTGACACCACCTACCATAAGAGTGCCGAAAGTAAAAAATATCAGTATCACTCATGTTTGTGTCAGAAATTACCAACCGTCGGGATCTTACGGTTCTGTTTTCAGTAACTGAAACTTGGGCACGGGGCGTGTTGAGTGGGCACGGCCCCGTGTTTAGCTTACTGTCTTACTTAAAACAGGATTGCCAGTTCCAAGGATTGGGCACGGGGCGTGTTCAGCGGGCACGACCCGTGCTGAGTTCTGCAGAAGCTGAAAAACTAAGAAAATCCTAAAAAACAGAAAAATTAGAAAAAACGATTAGGCCGTTGATTCCTAACTTTCTTAAAATCCTTGTTTCCCCGGCAACGGCGCCAAAAACTTGATGCGCGTGTGGTGTGATATATATTTAAGTATATTTTAAGCCCTTTTTCACGTTAGTCAAGTTTTAAATTTATAAAACACGATATTTTACTAACACCAAACACACATATGGGCAAGTGCACCCATCGTGAGCGTAGTATAGTGTTGGCAAGATACCGAGGTCGTCCAAGGATACAAGAGCTTTTAATACCGGTTTATCCTCAACGTCTAATCAAATCAAAAAGGTTAGAAAAAGGTTTTAAACTAGAAAAATAAAAACTAACTAAAATGCTGAAAAATAAAAACAGATAGACAAGATGAATCACTTGGCTCCGACTCGTGTTTAGTGTAACCTTTGATTATTTCCGCACTTTTGCACTTTTTAAGAGATTATCTTAGTTATTGTAGTAGGCCCCTCTTTTGAAGGTGACGTTACCCTCAACCCAGTAGTTTGAGTCAGCAACGATACAATCCTAAAGGGTCGGATTATTGAAAGATAATTATTAAGTTATTAATGCATATTATGGTAGGCCCCTCTTTTGAAGGTGACGTTACCCTCGGCTAAGTAGTCTGAGTCAGGAGGGATACAGTCCTAAGTAGCCGGATTAAAGTATTAATAGTAGCTTACATATGAGGGGATCAAAGAGTTTGGACCCCCGCCATCCAATACCGGTGGGTATTGAAGGAGGTCCTACTAAATTTGACCAAGGTCCTTGCAGGATCTATACACTGAACAAGGCAAGACTCTTACCAAACCGTTCCCTTAACCCCCGACCAGGTAGCTAACATATCTCCATATAGACCATGGAGATATGAATGGTGAAAATCTTTTATTTTATATAGACAGTAAAATAATGCCAAGACACCACGGACAAACGATAAGGAAGAATCACCTTCAACATAAGAAACTAGTTATTAAAGTCATTAATACATAACCAAATAAAAAGTGCGAAAAGATTAAAAATAAAAAGTATTACACTAGACACTTGTCTTCACCAAGTGATGTAAGAGACTTAGGCAAACATGGCCTTTGATTGTCAAGAACTCTTACGATCAATCTTGGATCCCGAGACGACTCACACACTCTACGATGGACAATGGATGATAGTGGTGGATGATGGTGTTGTGATGGTGGTGGGTGGTGGGTGAAGTGTGAGAGAGGTGGTGTGCCAAGGGATTGTTTGCAAATGAGCCAAACCCCTATTTATAGCCTGAATAGCAGTTCGGGAACGGCCCCATGTCCATTAGGCACGGCCCCGTGTCCATCCTTCTTCTCTGTCTTCATTAATTGCAGTTTGTCTGCATTAGTTGACCACGCCCCCGTGTCCTCTGGGCACGACCCCGTGTGCAGAAGCGTATCTGTACTATCAAGATTTCCCCAGATTCTGCGAATCTTAGAGTTGACCACCGCCCCGTGTCCGTTGGGCACGCCCCTTGGTGGGTGATAGAAGCTTCTACAGCTTTGTCTTTTCTGCTGACACTTGGGCACGCCCCCGTGCTCATTGAGCACGGGGCGTGTTCAGCCTTCTGTTCTCTTGTTTTGCTTGGGAAGATGCTGTCGGGGGGTCGGGCATGCCACGTGTCACAGCCCCAGCCCCGGTTTTACCCGGTCAGGAGCCGCAGGACAGGAACACATGGCATTTATGATGCGACAGCGGAAGATTTTATCAGGATCTTTTTGAAGCTCAAAAATGCCCAAATATTTTATTTCATCATTCGGGATAAACCCCGTTATTTTACAATAGAGGAATTTCATAAGTAAATTCCCTGATTTATTAAAACATGTTTATTCATTTTAACTGAGCCACCTCTTCAAGCTTGTTAGTGCTCCGTAGCACTTTTTCCTTGATTTACAGCAGGTCGCCTGAAACATGTTTTAAAAATATTTTATCAGCGGGGAAATGCTGGCGAGTCATTCAAGTATGTAAAACGACACATTAGTTATTAATTACAGCATAAGAGCGATTACAATGGCTTCTATCTTATTTTTATCTGGCGCCGTGTCACCTGGTGACGATGGTCATACCACTATTGGGTCTTTCCCCAAGTAGTGACGTTTATCACTGTTAGGATTTATTAGCCTAACCCGTGAGAAATTAGTAATGTGCACAATACCCCACTAGCCAGTGATTAAGATAACCACGACTTACTCCCTGTAATTATAACATTTGAAAATGGAGTATTGTAAAATATTTTGCTTGGGAAGATGTTGTCGGGGGGTCGGGCATGCCACGTTTGTTCCGTTTCTTGTATTTATGTTAGATTTAGCTGCCTTTTTTGCTTCTTTTGTTCATTTGAGCTCATTTAATCCTGAAAATACAAAAGGAAGACAAAAACACACTTTTTCCAACATTAGTACTAAAAAAAGGGTTAGTTTTATGCCACAATTGATGTAATTTATATGTTGCATTTTGTGCACATCATGGTTCCTCCACAACGGAACTCTACCCCCTCATTGTCAAACGGTTCCGCTCTCGACTTAAGGACAAACGTGCTATAAAATTCCATGGTGTATTCATGCATGGAGTGAAGTCGAGTGTAGAGAGCCACTCGCAGTGGGCCGGTGACAATGGTGTTGAAGCGGTCTATCTGGTTTACTGCTTCGAGAGTGTCCATCGTAACGATGGTGTAGAGAGCCACTCGCAGTGGGCCGGTGACAATGGTGTAGAGAGCCACTCGCAGTGGGCCGGTGACACATCGTAACGAGCTTGAGCAGCCAACTTACTTGCGCTGAACCTGGTAAATTTCTTGCCATCTGAAAGAAAACACCCAACAATTAGCAAGAATCAGTGAAAAATTCGGAGAAAACTGAAAACAGTCGGCTGAACACGGACCCGTGTTCAGCGGACATGCCCCGAGTTCAACTGGATTTGGCTGGACACGCCCCCGTACTCAGCGAGCACGACCCCGTGTCCAGACGTCTGTTTCCCAAAAATCCCATTTTTCGAACCGGTCCCAAAAACTTGAAAATTTTTGGTCCAGTAGGGGCGGTTTTCCTCGAAAATGAAACCCCAAGTGCCGTGTTTCCCATAACAACCCGTTTACCCCTTCAATTTTATCTTTTTCAGTTTAAAAACAAGGGTTTGGGGTTTTTGTGAGAAATCGGGCGTATCTACAAACAATACAAGTTGATTTACTTCCTATAACATGTATCTATACTAATGCTAACAGATCTAAGCAAAAATTTGAGGTTCGATCCGGTTGAAGTTCAAGAACCCTAGATTTTTCCCCAAAGTTTTGATGTTAAACTACATGCAACTGCTTAATCTAACTACTAATGATGATAGAATCATATCTTGATGTTGTTAGAAGTAGGGGAGACATCGAAATCTTGCAGAAAAATCGCCGGAACCAGAGAGTTTTTGGGGAAACGAGGCGTGTGGAATGAAGAAAGTGAAAGGAAAAGGGGGTTTTATCCCAACAGTTGCGCGGACACGGCCCCGTGCTCGCTGAGCACGGCCCCGTGGGCAGGCAATTTTGAAAATATATATATATTTTTAACTAGTGCTCGTATGAGTGCCCTGTTTCCTAAAACTTGGTTTTAGAGATATTACCGATTCAGATGTTTTCCCGATTGTTCGTAACTTACCAGGTATGATATTGATGCTTGAACCTTTGTTTCATTCTTCGTTTGTTTGAAGCATGATTTCTTCCTCCTCATCCTCAATAAATCCTTGATAGAGTTTCAGCCGCTGGCCATTGACTTTGAATGGAATTCCATTCCGAGGTTTAATTTCGACTGCACCGTGTGGGAAAATATGGGTGATAGAAAAAGGTCCTGACCACCTAGACTTTAATTTACCAGGAAATAATTGAAGTCGTGAATTAAACAACAGAACTTGATCTCCTACACGAAATTCATTAGGTTTAATGTGTTTATCATGCAAATTTTTCATTCTTTCTTTATAAATTTCGGAGTTTGAGTATGCGTAATTCCTTAATTCGTCTAGTTCATTTAATTGACAAAATCGATTTTTACCGGCCATTTCTAAGTCTAAGTTTACATTTTTAATTGCCCAGTAACCTTTGTGTGCAATTTCTACTGGCAAATGACAACTTTTCCCGTAGACTAGCTTATATGGGGTTGTACCTATTGTTGTTTTATAAGCAGTTCGAAAAGCCCATAAAGCGTCATCTAATTTATTGGCGCATTCTTTTTTATTTAGCCCTATGGTTTTTTCGAGTATTCGTTTTAAACCTCTATTCGTCACTTCGGCTTGTCCGTTTGTTTGAGGGTGATATGCCGTTGAGACCCGGTGATAGACCCCATACCTTGTTAAAAAAATTTCAAGTTGATGATTACAAAAATGGGTACCTCTATCACTTATTAGTGCTTTTGGTGTTCCAAAAAGAGAGAATAATCTTTTCAGAAATCTTACCACGACTCTTCCATCGTTTGTTGGAAGTGCCTCGGCCTCAGCCCATATAGACAAGTAATCTACTGCCACAAGTATATATTTGTTTCCTTTTGACGGTGGGAAGGATCCCATGAAGTCAAGTCCCCACACATCAAAAATTTCACAAACAAGAATGCCATTTTGTGGCATTTCGTTTTTGGAAGAAATATTACCTGATCTTTGGCAAGTGTCACATGTCTTGACAAGACTTTGGGCGTCTTTGTAAATGGTTGGCCAATAAAATCCTGAATCAAATACCTTTCGTGCGGTACTGGCGACACCATGATGTCCTCGTATGGACCTTCATGACAATGGCGGAGAATTCTCCTTGCTTCACCACCATGTACGCATCGGCGGATGAGTTGATCGGCACATATTTTGAAAAGATAAGGATCTTCCCAAAAGTAATGCTTTACATCGGCAAATAATTTCTTTCTTTGATGATGTGGCCATCCTTTTGCGACTATACCGCTAGCTAGGTAGTTAGCATAGTCGGCGTACCATGGTTCTTCTCGGTATTCCACCATTTCCAGGGACTCCGTTGGGAACTTTTCATTGATTTGCTCGTCCCTGGTTGCCTCGAAAGCTGGGTCTTCCAAGCGTGAAAGATGATCTGCTGCGGTGTTTTCTGCTCCTCTTTTGTCTTTGATTTCAATGTCAAATTCTTGGAGGAGTAGAATCCACCGAATCAAACGTGGTTTAGCATCCAGTTTCTTGAAGAGATATCGAATGGCTGCATGATCTGTATAGACTATCGTTTTAGAAAGAAAAAGATAAGAACGAAATTTATCAAAAGCAAATACCACAGCTAGTAACTCTTTTTCTGTTGTTGTATAATTTTCTTGTGCATCGTTAAGTGGTTTACTAGCATAATAAATTGGGTGAAAATGCTTATCTTTTCTTTGGCTCAAGACAGCTCCAACTGCAAAGTCACTTGCATCACACATGATCTCGAAAGGTAATTTCCAATCAGGCGCTATCATGATAGGTGCATTGACTAGCATTTCCTTTAGGGTTAGAAATGCTTGATTGCAATCCTTGTCAAAGATGAAAGGGGCATCTTTTTCAAGTAATTTTGTTAGAGGCCTTGAAATTTTAGAAAAGTCCTTGATAAATCGCCTATAAAATCCGGCATGCCCTAGGAAACTTCTGATAGCTCTAACGGAGGATGGGGGTGGTAATCGAGAAACAGTGTCTATTTTTGCTCGATCAACCTCCATTTCTTCGCTTGAGATTTTGTGACCGAGTACTATTCCCTCCGTTACCATGAAATGGCATTTTTCCCAGTTAAGGGCGAGGTTAGTTTCCTTACATCAGGATAGCATTCGTTCAAGGTTATCGAGGCATTGGTCGTATGAATCTCCAAAGATAGAAAAGTCGTCCATGAAGACTTCCATTGTCTTTTCTACCATATCATGGAAGATGGCCACCATGCAACGTTGAAAGGTTGCGGGGGCGGGGGC
Organism: Helianthus tuberosus; assembly: GCA_030545235.1. NCBI lineage: Eukaryota > Viridiplantae > Streptophyta > Magnoliopsida > Asterales > Asteraceae > Helianthus > Helianthus tuberosus. The sequence continues at coordinate 44,909 of JARYGA010047051.1, forward strand.
ATTACATAGACCAAAAGGCATGCGTCGATAAGCAAAAGTTCCATAGGGACATGTAAATGTTGTCTTTTCTTGGTCTTCGGGTGCTTTCGGAATTTGAAAGTAACCTGAAAAACCATCTAAGAAACAATAAAATTTGTGACCAGATAATCTTTCTAACATTTGATCAATAAAAGGCAAAGGAAATTGATCTTTCCTTGTTGCTTCATTTAATCGACGATAATCTATACAAACCCTCCATCCTATGACAGTTCTTGTTGGTATTAATTCATTTTTCTCGTTAGTTATTACCGTCATACCTCCTTTCTTTGGAACTACTTGGACGGGACTCACCCAAGGACTATCAGAGATAGGGTAAATAAGTCTGGCGTCGAGTAGTTTGATGACTTCATTTTTAACCACTTCTTGGACATTGGGATTTACTCTACGTTGTGGTTGTATTACCGATTTATAGTCATCATTCATTAAAATTTTGTGCGTACACATGGAGGGACTTATTCCTTTAATATCTACAAGCTTCCAAGCGATCACATTTTTGTGTTTTTTCAAAAGCTGAATTAATTTTTCTTTTTCTAAACTACTCAATTTTGATGAAATAATTACAGGTGAATTACCATCTTTGTCTAGAAAAGCATATTCCAAACCTTTTGGGAGTTCTTTGAGCTCAAGAGGTGGGTCTTTAGATGACTCCTTATTTGGTTGCTCTTCAAGAACCACAAAAGTTTGTTCTATGGCGACCTCTTCTTCAACAAAGTGGTCAATTTCTTCTCTTGTATCGGGTGGTTCATCTTCATCTTCATCTTCAATTAGGGGGTCATTATTGCCGAATGGATATTTCATTTAACGCTCAAGATCGACACTTTTTTTAAATGCCCCTAATTGAATAGATAGATTGTTGTACTTCCAGTTTTTCAAAGCTTCGTGGGTTTTTACAAAAGGTCGTCCCAACACTAGAGGAGCGTCATCAAGGATGACAAAGTCGGTTGGGATTACCATTTGATTTGTTTGGACCAAGACATCCTCAACTACCCCGATTGATTTTATAACTTTCCGATTAGATAGAAAAATGGGTATTTGAAGTGGAGAAAAATCACTAATACTTAATTTTTTGAAAATGTAATTTGGCATTATATTAACACAAAGATCTTTGTCAACTGTGATATTACTAATAAAGGAGTTTTGAAAGAAACATGGAACCGGTGTAATGTTAATTTCAAACGGGTCTTCTTTCATTAGCGAAGTTTGATCATTTGTTAACTTAATGCTTATAGTTTCGTCAATTTTAGTGTTAGTGTTTAGCTCTTTTAAAAACTTAGCATGAGTGGGTACTAAACAATGATTTTCGAAAGAAGGTGACAAGAGATTAATTTTTTGAAAATTAGACTCTTCTTGAAGTTTAACGTTGTCAGACTCACCCTTCTCATTGTTTAACTCATGTGTCGGTTTTTCACTTACTTGGTCTTCCATTTTTACATTTTCAACTATCTCTTCTTTATTACGAATTAATTCTTCTCTTGCGCGGGACTCCTCTTCCCTTGCGCGAGATTCTTTTATGCAACGTTCGATAATTTTAATGTGTTCTATTATCTTATCGGCTATGTGGGTGATAGAATAAGGAGCAGGATCCTCAAAGCTTGAATCCGGATGTTCGATCCTTTGTTCCTCATAATACTCATAGGAAGTAGATGGTTCACACCATTGTTCTTCATTGTAAGCATATGATGGATAAGGGTCAAAATTTTGTTCTTCATAACACTCATATGAGGTGGGTTGTTCATGCCATGGTTCCTCATAATAAGTGTATGAAGGTGGAGGCTCATATCTTGGTTCCTCAAAGTATGAGTATGAAGGCTCATACCTTGGTTCATCAAAATATGAGTATGAGGGAGAAGGTTCATACCTTTGGTCTTCATAGGATGTGTATGAAGTTGGTGGCTCTTACCTGGGCTCCTTATAGTAGGTGTATGAAGTGGATGGTTGAAATAAGTTACAATATTGTACCGAGTGCGGGTCACACAAATGGTGCAATAGTCTTCCCTATAATCATCCTCCTCATAGGCGTAGTTGTAGCCTCCTGAGTATTGATCCATAGGAATCACTCAGCAGACCACAACAGAGTCTCGAAACCAGAAAACAAAAATAAAAACGGAAACAGAGACTGGACACGGCCCCGTGTTCAGGTTCTGTATCTGGGCGTTTTAATAAAAGTTACTGGTTTTGTGCAGCACGGGGGCGTGTTCAGTGAGCACGACCCCGTGTTCAGACTCTGTATCTGGGTGTTTTGTGAAAAAAATGCAGCACGGTCCCGTGTTCAGTTAACACGGCCCGTGTTCAGGCTACTGTAAATGCAAAAACTAACTAAAATGCAGAAAATGTGCGCGCGTTTTAAAAGGGTTTTGAAAAACTGATTAGGCCATCGATTTTAAGCTTTCTTAAAATCCTTGTGTCCCCGGCAGCGGCACCAAAAACTTGATGTGTGTCGGTGTGTATATAATTTTAAGTATATTTTTCGCCCTTTTTAACACGTTAGTCAAGTTTTAAATTTATAAAACACGATATTTTACTAACACCAAACACACATATGGCAAGTACACCCATCGTGAGCGTAGTATAGCGTTGGTAAGATACCGAGGTCGTCCAAGGACACAAGAGCTTTTAGTACCGGTTTATCCTCAACGTCTAATCAAATCAAAATTTTAGAAAAAGGTTTTAAAAAAAATAAAAACTAAAAATGCTGAAAAAATAAAACAGATAGACAAGATGAATCACTTGGATCCGACTCGCCTTTAGTGTAACCTTTGATTATTTCCGCACTTTTGCACTTTTTAACAGATTATCTTAGTTATAGTAGTAGGCCCCTCTTTTGAAGGTGACGTTACCCTCAACCCAGTAGTTTGAGTCAGCAAGGATACAATCCTAAAGGGTTGGATTAATGAAAGATAATTAATTAAGTTATTAATGCGTAATGTGGTAGGCCCCTCTTTTGAAGGTGACGTTACCCTCGGCTAACTAGTTTACATATGAGGGGATCAAGAAATTCGAACCCCCGCCATCCAATACCAGTTGGTATTGAAGGAGGTCCTACTAAGCTTGACAATCCTAAGTAGCCGGGTTAATGTTTTAATAGTAGTTTACATAAAAGGGGATCAAGAAATTCGAACCCCCGCCATCCAATATCAGTGGGTATTGAAGGAGGTTCTACTAAGCTTGACCCAGGTCCTTGCAGGATCTATACACTGAACAAGGCAAGACTCTTACCAAACCATTCTCTTAACCCCCGACCAGGTAACCAACATATCTCCATATAGACCGTGGAGATATGAATGGTGTAAATCTTTTATTTTATATAGACAGTAAAATAATGCCAAGACACCACGGACAAATGATAAGGAAGATTCACCTTCAACATAAGAAACTAGTTATTAAAGTCATTAATACATAACCAAATAAAAAGTGCGAAAAGATTAAAAATAAAAAGTATTACACTAAATGCTTGTCTTCACCAAGTGATGTAAGAGACTTAGGCAAACATGGCCTTTGATTGTCAAGAACTTTTACGATCAATCTTGGATCCCGAGACTACTACACACACTCTATGATGGATGATGGTGGTGGATGTGGGTTGTGATGGTGGTGGTGGGTGGGTGAAGTGTGAGAGAGGTGGTTTGCCAAGGGATGATTTGCAAGTGAGCCAAGCACCCCTATTTATAGCCTGCACAGAAGCCCGGACACGGCCCCGTGTCCGCTGGGCATGGCCCCGTGTCCACCCTTCTTCTTTTTCTTCATTTAATGTTGTTTGTCTGTATTAGTTGACCATGCCCCCGTGCCCGCTGGGCATGCCCCCGTGTTGGGTGATAGAAGCTTCTACAACTTTGTCTTTTCTGCAGACACTTGGGCACGCCCCCGTGCTCATTGAGCACGGGGCGTGTTTAGCCTTTTGTTGTCTTGTTTTTGCTTGGGAAGATGCTATGGAGGGGTCGGGCATGCCACTTTTATTCCTTTTCTTTTTTTATTGTTAGATTTAGCTGCATTTTTGCTTCTTTTGTTCATTTGAGCTCATTTAATCCTGAAAATACAAAAGGAAGACAAAAGCACACTTTTTCCAACATTAGTACTAAAAAATGGTTAGTTTTTATGCCTCATTTGATGTAATTTATATGTTGCATTTTACACACATCAGTAGGCAAAACTCTGTCCAACTAAACTTGCAATGTGAGTCATTCTATTTTTTTATCAAATTGCTTTGTAAAACCTTAAATGTTTTCCAGTTATACTTTGCAGTGATTAAGTCTTTGCTAATCTGTAATTACTGGCAGTAAGTGGGGGTTTTGTATACATTACTACTAACGATTTATCACTTTAGGTGGGCGAGCCTAATTAGTGATATGTCCGCAGTCATAGATCCGGTCGAGTGACAGTTGAACCAGCTAATTATAAGATAGGGGCAAATATAAAAACCCTTAATGTTGTAATTTGTAACAATGTATCATTTTGTGCAAGTTGAATGACTCGCCAGTATTTCCCCGCTGATAAAAACTTTTTTTAAACATGTTTCAGGTGATTTACTGTGAACAAGGAAAAGTGCCGCGTAGCACTACCAGCTTGGATAAAGTGGCTCAGTAAATAAATAAACATGTTTCTGTAAACAGGGAATTTCCCAGTGAAATTCCTTTATTGTAAACTACGGGGTTTGTCCCAAAAATTTGAAATAAAATAAAGGGGTATTTTCAGTTTAAACGATCCTGTTAAAATTTCCGTTGCCTAATTAAACACCAATACCATGGGTTTATGTCCCACGGCTTCTGAACCGGGTAAAACCGGGTCGGGGGTCATGACATTAACTCATTCTAGGTCTAGAAGATTGTGTGGGTGTTCGTTTGCAAGTCCAAGTGAGGTGGTGGAACTAGATTGGAAGCCAAGGCTCCCACTGTTCACACTCTGTCATCACAGAATCATGCGTATTGAAAATGGGGATCTGAGTTACATTCAACACTTAGAAAAATGTCGGAACGGTAAGCAAAACAGCCCCTTCGCGCGAATGGGAAATCCATTCGTGCGAGTGGGATTGCCAGTCGCACGAATGGACTATCCCTTCGTGCGAATGGCTTTGTTTTGGGACGAATCAGTTCGGTTTTATTTGAACAGACTCGTCTTCTTGGCTGGAATCAACCTCAACAATAACCCACAGCTATGTACCTAGCTTGTGAGCTCGGTGGGTTCTTGATTCTTCCAAGTTCAATATCAGAAAGTAAGTTTATAAAAGTTTGAATAAAGAACTTCAATCTTCAACTTGGGTATTAATGTTTTTAAGCTTGTCAACAGACTGCCAAGGCGAGTCTATGAAACCAAGTTGTAAAGATGTGAAGAAAAGTATAAAAATGTTGGAGAAATGTAGAAAAAATAAGATAAAATATAAAGTTAGTGAGTTAAAACTCACTTAGATGATTCTGGAAATGCCTTGTTCGAAAATGCTCAGAGATTTCGAGAGAGAATGAGAGTGAGTGGAAGATGTGAAGTGAGGAAATGAGCTTGTATTTATAGGCTGAAAGTGCGATTGGAGCGATTGGGCTTTGGGCGAATGGGCCCCTTCTAGCGACTGGGCTTGACCACTCGCGTGAAAGGTGATGCGCCCTTCGTGTGAAGCGCCTTGTTCAGTTGCTCGAAGCTTCAAGTTTGCCATTTTCGCGTATTTCAGCCGGTTTTAAGCGCGTTAATACTACAAGTGCAATGTATGAATAAGTGCATGTATAAACTGATTTTGCATGTAAAACAAGTATGAGTTTACGTATAAGAGTTTGCATGTATAACGAGTATGTAATGAATGTATAACAAGTATGTATAAACAATGCATAAAATGATCGAGTTTTATTATGATTCAAGTCTCGGATTACAATGCTTGGAAAGGAAAAACGAATACAAAAAGATTACAAGTTTCCATAAATAGAAATACAAGCAAACTTTCTAAATAAAGAAAGTTCCAAAATGCGAAGCGTTACACCCAGTCACCCGCTGCGTGGCGTGACGATGATGGATCCACAACCATTCTTGCACTATACTTTGTCCAAAAAATACACTTTTGGGTGCAATATGTATTACCTTATTAAAATTCACATAAATACACTTATGCAAATACTTTATTCAAACAAACGAATCCGATATACATGCTTTATACGTTTATACTTTAGGAATACTTGTATGCTAGAAGCCATTCTTGCACTATACTTTGTCACAAACTTCGTACAAGCCTACCTTAACATGTATTAGCGCTATAGGAGTAGCACACCACTCGTTGATGGGTCATTGTTAAGTAATACAATCATACAAACGGTCTTGTCGTTGCGATGATAAGATTACGCTAGTAGAATCTTTGGGTTGGCACGTATGTGATGAATGCTAGTTCATGATATGTTATGCCTTAATATACGTTTTTGCCATGTGGATCTCGTTAAATCCTTTTATACATATGCTAGTACACCAAACTTGTATGCTCACCAATGCTTTTGTGTTGACATGTTACTTTAATATATATTGCAGGAGCTTGATGTTGATGCGTTGAAACGAAATCTAGTATAATGGACTAGAAACGCACTTAGTTTAAATTTATGTTTTGTTGTTAATTTGTTACGATCTAAATGCTGTAATTTTCTTTTGAAACGATGTATTTCCCTTTAACATGAAGTGAAAAAGCGTTACTTTAAATACTTGTCACAATTAGTCGTTATGAAGTCTCAAACAATCTTGTTTTCGTCTCACTCCGATGATTCCACTATCGGTTGGGGTGTGACAATAAGTTGCAACGTGCTTATTTATTAATTTACGTATTGGTATAGATTTTACTTAAAATCTAGTTGTAAATAGTAATTTACAAGTGATAGAAGCACAATGTTATTATTTTATTATTATAATTACTTTTAGTTGTGTTATGTTGTTCTCTTGTAACTTTTATAACAAATTGTTTATATAAAATAATGAATATGTCGCTTGGAGGTACTTCTTTTTTTTTCTACGTCTCGGTATAAAGTAAAAAAAAAATCTTTTCCACATTAACTAGTATCGGTCATGGTTATAAAATAAGGTTTCCAAGGCCAAGTACTCTCTGAGTAGTCGATACAAGGTAGGCTGTCGAGGCGACTTTCTCTAACTCTGCCTAATTACTCAGAATCGATCAAATATGGTCAAACTCGGCCAAAATCGGATCTAGTAGGTCAATTTGGGTCGAGTTTGACTTAAAAATAATATATATGACTATAATATTAAATAATAAATATCATTTTCACGTATTTTGTTATAAATATTAGTAAATTTATGTTGTTAGACATATATTTAATTTCCGAAAACTAATTTCTTTATAATTTAACATGTCCGAGTACTCCCCGAGTACTCTCTGCCTATGCCGAGTACTCTCAACTCCCCGGTTGACCGACTAGGGGGCGCCTAGCGACTTTTGCAACCATGGTATCGGTGTTAGCGTTATTCATTTTTATGTATATTTTTCTTTAGCGTGTGATAATACCATTACCAACAAGCATAACGTGAAGACATGATACTAGTTGCATCTTTAAAAATCATACCTGTCGTGATTTCTCTCAAAACTATATGTAATAAGGGTGTTCACGGTTCGGTTTTAACCGTGAAACAACTCAAACTGGTCATTGGTTTGGTTTCGCGGTCGGTTTTTCTACTCAACTTGTGGTGAGTCAGTTTTAATATTCTCAAATCTTAATGAACGGTTTGGTTTACGGTTTATACCGAAAGCCAACCATATAAAACCAAACCGAACCATAGGAATTTATTAAAATAATTATTAAAACTATCAAACTACAACATGTCTTTGCGCCAGTCGACTGTTCTGGTTATGTAGTTTTGCTACCAAAATTTGGTTGGTGGTCAAAAATGGTCCCCCAACTATTTTTTCCTTTTAATGTAAGTTTGTTTTTCTTCCCCTTAAGTTTTAAAGTTGTTATTTTTTTAAGCTTTCTAAAAACTTAATACATACTTTGATCCCCATCGACTTTCTAATAGGTGTAAGTATACATTTGAGTTCGTATACTTTTTACGTTACGTCAGCAATTTAGTGTTATAAATCGTGTGTTTACCCTTTTCCTCGTTTTGGTTGTTGTTGGCTGGCTATATAACACGATTTTACGCCTGCTCCCCCAACAATTGTAGCTCGGATTTACAATCCCCGCCTCCCCAATGCGGGGGGGGGGGGGGGGTGTTGGCTAAATACTAGTTTTTAAAATATGTTATACTAACATCTTGATTCTACTATAGTCACCATTTTGTTGTTAACTACAAAAATGCCACTCACTATCATATAATTAACTTTTCTTTTTAGTGGCATTTGAGTTTTATCTACGATTCAACAATAAATTTTGTAACGCTATTTTTAAAAACCATCCGGTTGGTTTAAACGTCTTAAACCATTCGGCGCTCATGTAAAAATATACCGTTGCTACGTGTTTTTTCTCTACGCTTAAACCGACGACTCGCTGCAACACTTTATACTATATACTAAAAAACAACCTTTGGGTGGTTGTTTGTTCGGAAGAAACGGTGACGCTGAAGAGCCTTATAAGTATAATTTCTTTGGGGTGTGAGTGGCCAAAGGGCTATGAAAAGTGGGAGGCGGTGGCGGAGCTCGCAGGATTTGAGATCCTGTTATTTAGTTAAAACTCAGAAAAATCGAGACAAATAAATAGTCGTCTTTTTTGAATCTGTGTTAACTCTCAACTAGAAGAACCAATATATCAACATATTTGAATTCGGGTTAAATTGCAACATGAATTTGTTTCATATTTCAACTAATGATTTAGTTTTTAAACTAAAAGTGAAGGATCATGAGCCTTTTTTTTCTTTTCCATAGATTAACAACTATATACAAATATGTGTGTATAGGTTAATGTTATTTAGACTAAATAAGTAAAATATTCTAAGCCTTATTATCGTATTTTTCTAGCAACATATGAATCTTCATCAATTTATAACGTGGGATTATGAATGTCATCTCTTGGATATGTTATATGTATGCATTCAGTTTTGGCTTTATAAATAGTTTATTTTATTTTACTGGAAATATCTAAATGAAACATAAATCGTTATCAATAACTAGATTCTTAATTACTTCAGTTATTTTTGCTTTTCAAAATAGATTGATTCCCCACCGCAACGCACGGATGAAAACAACCTAATTATATATTATTAGACCTAACTATAGTTTAAATTGTTTTAACTCATGAAAACAACCTAATTATATATTATTAGACATACCTATAGTTAAAATTGTTTTAACTCAACTTAAATTAAGGTAAAAAAAAAGGGCTAAAACCCATTTCACATTCTCAACTTTTCACAAACTAAGCCAACCCCCACTTAGACATAACTATAGTTAAAATTGTTTTAGCTCAACTTAAATTAAGGTAAAAAAAGAATGGGCTAAAACCCATTTTCACATTCTCAAATTTCCACAACCTAAGCCAACCCCTACTACGTGTTCTTTTATACTCAAGTACCAACTTAATTAAAAAACTAATTACTAATTATCCTTATATTAAAAAGGAAACAGAATGAACAGTAAATCAAACATTGTCCTAATATTAAATCAAACAGTAAAGGAAAAAGGTATCAAGTTTATCAAACCGGGTACATTTTCGGTACCAAACCGGTGTCGATTTTTGTCATTTTCGGTATCGGTCCGACACCGGTATTCAGCGGTTTTTCCCCTCAAATACCGGTACCGTACCGGCACCGACCGGTACCAGAATGAACAGTAAATCAAACATTATCCTAATATTAAATCAAACAGTAAAGGAAAAAGGTATCAAGTTTATCAAACCGGGTATATTTTTGGTACCAAACCGGTGTCGATGTTTGTCATTTTCGGTATAAGTCCGACACCGGTATTCAGCGGTTTTTCCCCTCAAATACCGGTACCGACCGGTACCAAACCGTACCGTACCAGGTATATTCGGTAACGGTATTTTCGGTACCGGTTGGTACCGAGCTCATCAAATCCTGTAGCAACGCAAGTAATTGCACTGGTTTAAATTATTTGTCATACACAATCCAATGAATAGTAACATCATCAAGGGGATGAGCAAATGGTATCGGGTACCGGTATTGGTATCAAATTTACCAAACCGGGTATATTTTCGGTACTGAATCGGTACCGACTTTTGACATTTTCAGTATCGGTTCGGCACCGGTATTCACCAGTTTTTACCCTCAAATACCGTTACCGTACCAGTACCGACCGGCACCGAACCGTACCGTACCAGGTATAATCGCTACCAGTACCCACTTTTGGGGATTTTCGTTAACGGTATTTTCGGTACCGGTTGTTACCGAGCTCATCAAATCCTGTAGCAACGCAAGTAATTGCACCTTGTAGGTTACTTTTCATACAAACTGTAAGTAAATTGTATTTCGTTTGATTGAGGTTTATATACACAACTTATTTTGTTTTCTTTTTTGTCTTTTTCTATATAATGAATGAATTGTAGCATGTAAAATTAACTTGGATATTAAGATTATTGATGAGCAAATCGTATCAAATCCTGTAATCAAACCGGTATCGTATCGGTACCAAATTTACTATACCAATCATTTTTTGTACCAATTTGGTACCCACCTTTTGGCGTTTTCAGAATCGTTACTTTCGGTTCGACACTGGTCTAGCACCATACCTGTATTTACTAATTTTTACCTTCAAATATCATATCATACCATACCGTATCGTACCGAGCATTTTCGGTGCAGGTACCTAATTTCGATGATTTTCCGAATCGGTACTCTCGGTGCCGTTACCGGTACCGAGCTCATCCATATTTTAACGTGTTAGCACCGTAATAACTAAACTGAAAACAACTGAATTTTCAACGTGTAGGATGTGTGGGGTCCTATTATTATATATTAGTTTATTTAAATTCGCTTTTTTAGGACGGACCTCTTGTATAAAGGGCCAACGAGCTCTAATCGTGAAATCAAACTGGAACCAAACTATTTGATTTGGTTCGGTTTAGAAGTTTTACGGTTTGAATTACAAGAATAAAAAAACCGTTACTAATTGTTCGGTTCAAGGTTTGATCTAAAAACCGCAATGTAAAACTAACATTAAAAATATACTATAAAAACAAGGGTAAATCTATTAACACACCCCACCTGCCTTTTTGGACACCTCCTCCCGCGTATAGGTTACGTATAAGCCTATGCGCGGTGTGTAGGGGTGCCTCAAAATCAGTGATTGCTTGGTTTCAGTTCTTGTTTAGCCTGGAAGTGGTGCTAGCCGCGTACAAGCGTATAGGCCTATACGGGGGCGTATAGGACCCATCGTAAATGTCTTGTATAAGACTTCTGTCCGTATATGCCTATATGGGACGCATATAGGTTTTTTTACAAACATTTTTATACAATATTAATCGTTTTTACAAACTTTTATAAAATAATTAAGTATTTTTTAAAAATAAATAAAAAAACATTGTATCGTATCATATAGTGTTATAAAGTCCCGTATAGGCCTCGTATAGACATATAGGTGTAGTTGTATCGTATTGTATATTGTAATATAAGTCTTGTATAGGTTTATAGGTGTATAGTTTTGTATCGTATAGTGTAGTATAGTATAATATAGTATAGCATAGCATAGCATAAGTCTCGTATTGGCCTCGTATAAGCCTATAAGTATAGTATCGTATCGTATCGTATAATGTAGAGTAGGTCCCGTATAGGTCTATAGGTGTAGTAACAAGACTTATACTACAGTACACTATACGACACTACATCTATAGGCCTATACGGGACAGAATACTACACCTATACCATATGATATTACGCTGATGCATATACTATACTGCTACATATAATATACTATACTGGTATCTATATTATACTATACTGATACATATATTATACGACACTTAAGAATGTTTTTTATTAAAAAAATTACTTAATTGTTAAAAAAACTTTCTATATGCCCCATATAGGCTTATATAAGGCGTATTAGACGCATGTCTGTTAAAAAGACCATTTTATCCATGGTTTGGGTTGCATATGACCATTTTACCTCTCGTTTGAGTTGCGTATGCGGTATGACCCCCAAATCAGGGGTAAAATAGTCTTTAAAAAATGAAAAAAAAAACTTCTCCACGCTCCATATAAGTCTATACGGGGCCGGACTATACGCCCCTTAAGACCTATACGAGACGTATCAGAGTTGCCAGACATGATTTGACAAAATCAGGTATTTTTGGAAATTGAAAAAACCTATACGATGCATATAGGTCTACACACATTGTATAAAAGGTGTGTGAATAGACACTTTGGTATGTGAATATGTAGTCCAAAGAAGAGAGAGAACAAGAAAATAGAAAAGAAAATGATTAGTCCAGACTTTATAGTCTAGTGACATCTTGGTGGTAAGATAAAACTTTGGGACAAATAGTTCCTGGGTTCGATTCACACAAATGGAGGGTTTTTCCCATATTTATTGGGTTTCCTACTGAACTGGTGTATAAGCATTATGCCTAACAGAGATGGATATGATCGGGTGGCTCCGTTCGTGACATGATAATGATCTAATGGTCCGTAAGTGATCCAAATTTGTCGTTGAAAAAATCAAAGCATTAAAAAAATATAATTAAATAAATGCCAGCAAGGAAATAGAAGGATGAAAGCTTTGTCTGAGGTCAAAGCTGGCACTTGTTCCACATTTAAACCACCTCTCTCTCCAACAGACATACACACCTCCACTCTCTCTCTCTCTCTCTCTCTCTCACACATGTTCATCTCCTCTGCAAAATGAGGAATTTAAGCACGCCTAATTCTTAGTTTCATCATTTCTATCAACAACAACAACAATACACAATGGTTTCATCTCCTTCTCATGGAGCCATTGAAAAGAAGCACTGGTGGCTCACAAACAAAAAGGTATTCAAATTCTAAAACTCTGCATTTCACTATTTCATAATAATCTCTATTGATCCAATTGTTGATAACTTAATATGTGTTCTTTTTCCACATCTTCAGATTGTTGACATGTACGTAAAGGACGCCAGATCCTTAATCGCATCACAACAACAGACCAACATTTCATCCGCCATTAACCTCCTTGATGCTGCACTAGCTCTTTCACCGAGATATGAAACAGCTATGGAGTTAAAAGCTTCGTCTCTTCTTCACCTAAGAAGGTATAAAGAAGTTGCAGATATGCTTCAGGATTACATCCCCAGCGTCAAGATATCATCCGACTACTCATCATCCTCATCGTCTTCGTCTTCCTCAAGTTCTTCGTTGTCTGATAACTCACAACCGCTCGCTAGAGAGCGAGTGAAACTTTTGTCAACCGGTGGTCACTCTCCTGATCGATCCATCAAATGCTTCTCTGTTTCCGATTTGAAGAAGCGAGTCATGGCCGGTCTAAACAAAAATCGTGACAGAGAAGGTCAATGGAGGTATATTTTGATATATATTGATCTTTTTTTTTTCCACATAAATATATGCATTAAAACAGAGACGATTACAAACATACTAATAGTAGGTAGACAGGCAACAAACTCTCGTTTTATCGGTACCGGAATAATAATAATCAGATATTTTGTGTATGTGTTTCAGGTACTTGATTCTAGGTCAAGCATGTTGCCACCTAGGGTTAATGGAGGACGCGATGGCTCTTTTACAAACCGGAAAACGCCTCGCTTCCGCGGCATTCCGCCGTGAAAGCATTTGCTGGTCGGACGACAGTTTCACTTTCTCTGGCGTCAACAACCAGCAAACATGTCCATCAGACTCTGAAAGCATTTGTAACCTCCTCAGCCACATAAAACTCCTCCTTCGTCGCAAAACGGCCGCAATTGCCGCCATGGAAGCCGGTTTATACACCGAATCCATTAGACATTTCTCAAAAATCGTTGACGGTAGGCGCGGTGCTCCTCAAAGCTTCCTAGCGGAATGCTACATGCACCGCGCCACAGCGTACCAATCCTCGGGTAGAATAGCCGAAGCTATAGCGGATTGTAATCGAACATTAGCTTTAGATCCGTCGTGTATTGAAGCTTTAACCACCCGAGCTTCGCTTTTTAAATCAATTCAGTGTTTCACTGATTCGCTTCATGATCTCGAACACCTTAAATTGTTGTACAACTCAATTCTCCGTGACAGAAAACTCCCCGGTCCAGTATGGAAACGGCAGAGCTTCGGTTACCACGAGATTCCAGGAAACCTGTGTTCAATTGCTACGAAGATTCAAGAACTTAAACAACGCGTAGCTTCTGGAGAATTCGGAAACGTGGATTACTACGCGTTAATGGGACTAAGACGCGGGTGTTCACGTTCCGAATTGGAAAGATCATATTTGTTGCTTACATTGCGGCACAAGCCGGATAAATCGACTAATTTCATCGACCGTTGTGAGTTTTCGGATGAACAAGATATAGACTCGGTTAAAGAGCGAGCCCGAATGCAATCCCTATTGTTGTATAGACTAATTCAAAAGGGGTACACAATGCTCACGCGAAATTTGATGGAGGAGGAAGCGTCGGATAAAAATAGGAAGAAAGCTTCTGCTGCGGCGTTACAACAAGCGATTAAACATGACGAACAAAAACAATCGTCAAAATGTGTTAATCAAGTTGAAAAGAAAAATGCATTTCAAGGGGTGTTTTGTAGAGATCTTGCAGTTGTTGGTAATTTATTGTCACAAACCGGGTTTAATCGTCCAATTCAGGTGAAATATGAAGGGTTAAGTTGTTAGATGATTAATAAATAATATTGGTTGTTACAAAATTGGTGCTTGGAAGATTAAGATTATGATGAAGAATTAATCCGAGTAAGGGTTAATGAATGTACAAATTCAATTTTGTCAGTGGTTGTTTCTCTTTTTCTACATTTTCACTCTCTATTTTCTTGTTTATTTGGTGTCGTACGTGTACAAAATTATATGTTTCAGTAGCAGAAAAAATTACTATACAGATGATCCACAGTGACACATCAATCAAATGTCTTGGGAACTTTCCCCATGCAAAACTTTGATTTGATTTTACCCCATCGATATTGTATTGAATATGATACTGTGATGACCCGGATTGATCTTTACCCGACCCGGTATCTAGGAAATAGAATATTAATCGTATGAGTTTGTGGGTAGGTGTGAGAGATTTATTGCTATGGGTTTTTGGTGAGGAATTGAGGATTTAACCACCTAAAAATGAATATAACAAAGAGAGATAATGAACGATTAAGTTTGGTGTTAAGTCTATATTTTAAGAATGAAGATATGTTTTCTTATTTCCTGGTCTCGTAGGAAGGTTAAATAGGCTATGTTCAGTGGTGGATTCAGGAACTTCTTTTATTGGGTTCGTTTTGGTAGATTCTCACTATTTTTTTCGAACCGAGTGGGTTCACGTGAACCCACAAAACAGGGTTGGATCCTCCACTGACTGTGTTGATGGGTTGAACCCAACACCGACTTGATTACCGTGTTAGACATATGAAAACGAACACGACTCAGGTTTTCAGGATCGACACCAACTTGATTATCGATTTTGTTAATACTCTAATATATACCCCATTGCGTGTAGCTATACAAGCCATATTGATTTCCCTTTTATCTTTTAAAATTCGACGTAAAATTTCCAATCAATTCATACCTTGTATTTATAAAATTTCTAATCACACTATACCTTATGAAATGTGTTACATTTTTTTCTCTTACGTTACCCTTAACTTGTGATTTATTACTTAAAGTAATTACTTATATGCAATTTTAGTCGTATCTTATCTCAAATTTTCGTTATATATACTTTTTTTTATTTGCATATATTTCCTTTAAAACTCGTGCAATACACAGGTTTCCAACCAAGTTTTTTTTTTTTTTTTTGAATGGGGACATTCTATCAAAAACGCTAGCAAGCTGCTAAGAGCCAAGCAAACAACAAAAGAAACATAAAAACAAGTAAGGATAAAAAAGAAAAAGAACACCAGTTCTCCCACTCTATCGCAGTGTGCTTTGACCTGTTCTTGAAAGAAAACCGATAGATTTACTATCTTCCAGAAGCCTTGGAGTGGAAACTACTTTGCCCGTGAATACAACCTTGTTTCTATCTTTCAAATACACCAACATGTTGTTAGCAAGATGACCTGAAAGATATTAAATCTTTCCTAGTTTAATTAATGAAGAAAAACATTTTTTAAAATAACGCGTTAATCCGCTAGGTCAATCCAAACATAACATATTTAGTCGTACACATCCACGAATTTAACCTATACCTATTTAAATTGAACCTATACCTATTTATATTGAATCTAAACAAGTGAGCTTCATGTTAAACTCATATACTACTTTAAAAGTAAAGAGAAGTAGGTCAAAGAAAATGGTCAAAATTGTCACTACATTTAATGTAGAAAGGATATATTGGTGGAGAAAAAAGAAATAGATAGTATAAATGAGGAGGTGAAATGAATTGA